>JBCFYV010000761.1:0-100220 GCA_039000515.1 Timema cristinae
AATAGTTCTGAAAAGGGGGAAAAATTAAAAAAATTTTTTGAGCTATAAATTAACACTTCTTCTTTCTAATTTTGTATTTTAAAAAAAAATACTTTGTTTTTTCAAAGCCAAAATTTAACTTAAAGCTATTTTTTCATTTTAAAATTTAGCCCATTTTTTTTAAATTGTTTTTAAATACCATGCCCAAATATTGAGTTGTCTTTTTTTATAGAAAGAAAGCCCCTCTGTTTTCCTATTTATAAAAACCCGAATTTAAATTTAAAAAACTTAGAAATTTTTTTTTTATTTGTTTTTTTCCACATAAAAACGATACTGTTTATTTCACCGTAGCCCGGGATATTCCTTTCCCTTTTTTCCCCTTACAATTCTCTTCGAACTTCAGAATTCTGAAAAATTTTCCCAATCCTTTTTGGGGAATACATGCTATTTTGGTCGCATTTTTTTATTTTTGTTTAACATCACTCTGGGTTGAAACTCGTCCCCCCCAACCCACGCTATCCCCTTTCGCAAACCCGTGGGAAAAATAAAATCTGAAAAAAACACCCGGGGTGAAACTTTTTCTCACCTCCTCATCCTGTAAAATAAAACTCATTAAATAATCCTGAGAATTAAATTTAGGAAAGAAAATATTATGTGTCTTTTAAAAAATAATGCAATTTTTTGTGTTTTTGTATATCATGTATTTAGGGGAAATTTCCAATTTTTTAGGGGACCCTCCCCCTTTTTAAATAATTGCTGAAAAAGCGCACTTACTTCAAGAACATCTCTACCAATGTTCATGTGAAACCCCTGATCAAAAAAACTTTAAAAGGGGGTTCACGGGCAAAACCCCTTTTAAATTCCTCTAGTTCAAACCCTAATCCGTCTTAGGTAACTAAAACGGGCCCCTTTTGGAAATAAATAACTAATTATTTTTATTCTCATTTTCATTTTTTTAACAGATCGCTAAGAAATTTTGGTCCTCCTTCCGATAAAAAAATTTTCCCGAGCTACAATTACTTTCATTTTATTTTTTCCTTTTTTAAAAACCTTAATTTAAAAATTTTTTTAAAAAAACTCTTTTTTGCATCAAAAAAATTTCTCGTGTGTTTGTGCATTTTTTTATTTTTTACATTTTTCAAGTTTAAATATTACTTTTAAATTTAAGCATTTAAACCCTTTATTACAAAGATTTATATTGATAAAAGTTTAAAAAAATTTTATTTTTTAATTGCTCCCAACAAACATTTGTTTCAGTGTTGTTATATTTTTTATTGTTTTTTTTTAAATTTTTTTACACTAAAAACATCGAAAAACTCTCATTTTTCTTACGGTTTAACAAATTACCTAAAACCAATGAAGTTTAAAACATTTCAATGCCGAAGAGGTTTAAATTAGAAATTTGGGTTTGCCACGATCAACAAAAAAAAAATTGAATATTGAACCGAAAAAAATTTTAAAATGATTCTTAAGCTCAAAGAAAATTTTTCTATCAAAAATACTAAAAAAAACCATAGATTTCCCTTTCTTATTGATAAGTTTTAAAAAATTTTGTAATGAAATTTTAAATTTGCCCCTAAAGAAAAAGTAAAAACATTGACAATAAAATCTTTCCAAAATTTTATAAACAATTCAAATTTCATTTAAAATTATAATTATTTTTTAAAGGGCCTTAAAGCACTTTTTTTTTTTAAAAGAAGGCAAAAGCCACTGACCCAGTGACGTCACGCCCCGTGACACCAGCCAATTCGGGTTGGGAAAATTTTAAAATAATAACTTCCTCTTTCAAAGGGTTTCAAATAAATTTCAAAATTTAAATTTTGATCATTTTCCCCGGCTCTGGGACCTTCTTTAAAACCAAGTTTATTTTTTCTTGTTATTTTTTTTTCTAAACTAAACCTTCTCGGCTTCCATGAGCAAGGATATATACAAAGGGAAAGGGCCCAATTAAGGGCTTTTTGGTGCCCAAACTGACAGAACTCATTTGGCTTTTTGGGCACTTGGCATCCAGCAACACCTTTCCCCCCGCTCATAAAAATAGGCCCTTATATATTTCAACAAAAAAAACAAATCAATTTACCCCTTTAAAATAAACTTAACTCAGAAATAAAAAACATTCAAAATAAAAAAGTGTGTATTATTAATTTTTAATTCTTTAAATTTGGCGCTCGAAAAGGGGCTAAAAAACCAATTAACTCACAACATAAAAAACCGGACCAAATTTAAATTTTAGTGCTCGACCAGGGGGAAATTTACCAGCAAATTTAAAAACGGGAAACCCTTAAATCGACCTCAACGCACGAACCAAAACACCAAAATTGGTTTCCATCGGGGGGCCCAGTAATTTTTCCAGAACACCACAATTGGTGCACAATTTAGGGACCCGAAAACCCCCAAAAAGGGTTCAATTGGCTTCCCAATTTAGGGGCACGAAAAACCCTTCCCCGGGGTAAGCAGTAGAGAAAACGCCGAAGCCCGAGTTTAAGCAGCAGAGAAAAGGGCCGAGGCCCGAATAAAAAAAACAGGAACACTTCGGGGACCGAGAAAAAGAGCGGGAAGGGCAGCCCCAAAGGGACCGGAAAAGCAGGAAGAAAGCTTTGGGAGGAAGCAGGAATCAGCGCCCGGGGAAAGGGCAGGAAGCACCCCGAGGACCGAGGGGAAGCAGCTTACCATCACCAAAAAAAGACTTGGGGTGGGGGACGAAAAAAAAATAATTTTAAAAAAAGGGAAAAACCCAAGTTAAGCAACAGGAAACAAAAATTAATTAGTGAAGAATTATTTTATGTCATTTGTGCATTTTGGGGTGGAACATATAAATTTTTTTTTTTTTTTAATATAAAATTAAGGGAACAAAATTTTAAAAAAGGCAGTTTCCAAATGATAATAGGACGCAATTTAGCTTTTCCCTGAAAGGTACTGAAAATAACCTGGGAAAATCATTTTAGGTCTAGAACAACCGATGAGGAAATAAAAGAAAGTTAACAGGCCCAATAAAAGGGGTAAATTTGCAGAGGAGAGAGGGGAAGGAGATAGGTAGAAAAAAGAAAAAATGTTTTTAAGTAGATGAAAGGTAAAAAGAAAAAAAAAATTTGGGAACAAAAAAATTTGGGCAACCTATTTAGATTTAAATCAACTTATAAAATTTACAAGAAAGAATCAAAAAAAATATAGAAGAACTTAATCAAAAAAATAGAAAAAAATGGGCCAAAACAAACAAAAATTAATCAGAAAAAAATTTTAAAAAAGCCAAAAAACTAATCAAAAAATAAAAAAACTAATCAAAAAATAGATAAAAGGGGCCGGGAAACTAAACGGGAAAATAGATACAATAAACACAATTTTTAAAACAAATAATAATGAAAAAAACCCGGCAATTAATCAAAAATAGAAAAAAACAGACTAAATTTAAACAAATCAAAAAAAGAACTAAGTGCTAAAAAATAGATTTAAAGTAAGGGGGTTTTTGTGTTTCAAGACTTTGTTTGTAGAGCAAAAAATAGACCATTTAGAGAGGGTTTTCTTTAAAAACTTACATTACATTTAAATGAGGTAGACCAAAAGGGGATAGAACGGGAAAAAGAAAAACAGTTTTTGATTAAAAAAGCATGAAAACTTAAGGAAAGGAAATTTCAAGAAAATGGAACAGTTTTCACCCAGTAAAAATAAAATAGAAACAATAGAACAAAACATTTTAAAGGGGTTAAAGGAATAATTTAAAATTTTGGGAATCGGGGCCCTTCAGGTAGAACAAAAGAAAAGGAAATAAATGATTAAAATCAGTTAGGCCTATTTTTTTTTTCTCGGGCAAAAACACAAAAAAATTTTTTTTAATTAAAGATCAGAAAATTTTGGGATCGTTAATAAGGCAGTAAAAAAAATAGATAAAAAACTTTCCCGATTTTGGGGTTTAAAAACCCAAACAAATTTTGGGGGAATCTAGAAACAAACACGTTTCCCCAAAATTTAAATTTGCAAAGGGAACTAAGAGAAACCCCTTTAGCACTTTTTTTCCCCAAAATTTAAAAGGGAAAAAAGGAAAAAATTTCAGCAGTACAATACATGAATAAAGTAAAAGAGTTTTTAAAAGGGTTGAAAAAAAACGAAAAAGTCAAATAGAAAATTTTTTTTAATCGGGCCTGGGAAAAAAAAAGGCAAAATCAAAACCCAGATGATAAAAGAACCGAACCAAAACACTTAAATTTGGGCGTCCACCCGGGGGTAGGGGTATATTTCCAAAACATTTAAATTGGCGCCCAACGTGGGGCATAATATTCCAAAAAACCCAATGGCGCACAACGTGGGGACCCGTAAACCCCGAACGTTTAAATTTATTATCACAAAGATTTTTGCCCAAAATTTTTTTTTTTTTTTGGCCACTTTGCAAAAGACCCCACCCTAACTTAAACACAAAAAAAAACAATTGTTTTGCTAAATTTAAAAGTATTAATACCGGCTATTTGGGAAACCCCTTTTTTTTTAAACACCAACACGACTTTTTCTACTCCTCATATTATTCACGACCCTGCAGTCTGGTTGCCTAAGTTGATTTTTTCCCACTTTTAAGGGAAAGCGGCAACAAAAATTTTGGCTTTCCCAAAATTTGTTTGAGACTGTCCATTTCAAATACGTCCGACCCTTGAGAAAAGTTTAAAATTGGTTAAGTTACCCTTAAATTTTTGCGCTTTAAGTTTTAAAAACCCTCTCTATTTTGAAAAAAAAATTACTAAATCGCTGCAAACCAAAATTCAAAAAAGATACACAGGTCGCCCACTATTTTTAACTACGTTTTGATAAGTTTTTTAGCCCTTCCCAAAAATTTCAAAAGGGCCCCCTTTAGACAGGCTAAGTCATTTCGGGCAAACCCTACTCTGAAAATAGCCAACGCTGTTTGGGCCCTAGACCCTTAGACAATTATTTTAACAAAGAAAACCCCATCTCTCCTGCGAAAAGTTAACCACAAAACGCAAAGGGGTTTAAAAGATTCTCGGGGTTTAAAATTAAAGTAACCCAAAATGAACTCTTTTTAAATTTTTTCTACTTAAAAGGGAAACCCACATTTATAAAATGCAACAGCCGTCCCACTTTTCCAACCAAAAAACTCAAAACCCCTAAAAAAACAAAAAGCCACTTCACATTCTCAGATGTATTGTGAAATTCTTTGATATACCCCAACCCAAAACTCCTAAGTTACTGACTTATTGATTTGGTTTGGGCCAAAAAACCCCCAAAATAATTGTGTATTTTTGCCACTTAGGGGTATATCATTTCACTTAATTTCAAACAAAGACTTCTCAAGAACGGTTTACTTGGTTTTTTCTAAAAAATTTTGGGTTTTTCAACTGCCCTTGGAGATGCCCAAATCCCGCGAACCTGCACACACTGCCCCCACCATACATTGCTTCATTTGACTCTTTCCTCCACCCCAAAGGGGCATGACGCCCCAACACCATCCAAAACCCTCCAACCCAACCAAAGCCCACAGTCTTTTAAACACCCCCCTTTTGGGTCTTACAACCCAAACCCAAAAGACCACATGCTTTTAACACCCAACAGCCCTTTTTGCCCTTACAACCAAACCAAAGACCGCAGTGCTATTAACATCCTCCCCTTGTCTTACAACCCAAACCAAAGCCCCGCATGCTTTTAAACAGCCCCTCTTGTCTTACGGGCCCAACCAAAGACCGCAGTCATTAACACCTCTCTTGCCCTTCCCAAAGCTAACCAAAGACCGCAGTGTTTTAACAGCCCCTTGGTTTTTACAAAAACCCCAAAGACCCCCAGTGTTTAAACACCAAACAGCCTCTTTTTGTCTTACAACCCAAACCAAAAAAACCGGGCAGTGAAATTTAAACACCAACTCTTGACTTAAAAACCCAAACCAAAGACCGCAGTGCTATTAAAAACCTCTCTTTTTTAAACAAGCTAACCAAAGCCCCCAGTGCTATTAACAGCCTCTCTTGCTTCAACCCAAACCAAAGCCCGGGGGGGTGCTTTTAACATCCCCCTTTTGTCTAACAACCCAAACCCAAAAAGACCGCAGGGGCAAAAAAAACAGCCCTCTTGCCCAAACAAGCCAACCAAAGACCGCATGCTATTAACACCCCTTCTTTTGTCTTACAAGCAACCAAAGACCGCATTGCTATTAACCCTCTCTTGTCTTACAAGCCAACCAAAACCGCAGTCAATAACAGCCTCTTTTGTCTTACAACCCAAACCCAAAGCCCCGAAAGTGCAAATTAACAGCCTCTCTTTTTCTTCAACCAAACCCCAAAGACCGCAGTGCTATTAACAGCCCTTTTGTCTACAACCCAAACCAAAAACCACAGTGTATTAACGCCTCTCTTGTTTTACAACCAAACCCAAAAGCCGCAGTGCTATTAACGGGCCCTTCCTTGTCTGAAACACTAAAAACCCCCCCCTTTGCCCCTCCACAAACAGTGCGGGGTTTCTAAACTCAGCTTTTTTTGGGCTCGTATTGATATTGTTTTTATTAAATTTTGCTCTAAAAATAAAGCAAAAAATAAAATTTTATAAGGCCCCCAAAAGGGTTAAATATGTGAAATTTTGGGCAACGCTTTTTAAAAGTTTTTTACGGTTTTAAAATTTTAAAATTTATGCATTTTGCCCATACTCATAAACTATATTTTTTGTGTTGACAATTTTCTTTTACTATTTTTTGGGAGCTGAAATTTTGATAACGGGAATTTTCCAAAAATTTAAAACTGCAAACTTTACAGAAACCCCTTTGTTGCAACCGGGAATTTTTTGCGATTTTTTAAGGAAAGTTTACTTTCTTAGCTTAAAAATTTGGTTTTCTGAACTGGAACATGCGATTTCAAGGAAACCCATAAACACTTTTTTTCCATGACCCAAATTTCATCTGGGGAAAAACTACAGAGTGGCAGTTCAGTTTTTCCCTTATTAAACCGGGGGCCCAAAAATTTCAAAATGGGACCGCTGAAAAGGGTTTTTAGATTTATCAAGTATTTTTGGGTCTTTTTCCCCATACCAAATTTTTTTAATTTCAACCGAAGTTTTGAAATTTAAATTTGGAGCTACCATGTGTTTTATTAAATTAATAAAGGTTTTTACAATATAGGTCAGCCTCGTTTTCATCCCTCACATTAAACAAATAGGGGACCAGCCAAAAGCGCTTTAAAACCTAAAACAAAGTAAAAATTTGATTTAAACCAGGTCGTATAAAATAGGGCATCCCAATACAAACTATAGGCGTGATCAATGAAGTTTTTTATTCCAGTCACTGAAAAACAAATTTTATATTATTTTTAAAACATATAAAAAAAAAACAGTAAATAAAGTTTTAATTGGGCCTCAAAACACGAGGAAAACTACAAATTTTTAAAATTTGTAATTATCCTCCTTTCTTAGGTATGCCAACGTAACATTAGGCATTTTTATAAATCGTCAAAGAATTTAAACCCGATTTATGGGTGCTGACACTCAAAAAAAGAACTAGCTCACTCTGTTTCACAAAAAAAACCCGGGAACTAAAATTTTTAAGCACTGTTTTAAACCCATCTAAAAATACGGGAATGGGGGTTTTCCAGTGAGCAAACCATTGCAGAAAACAACAGTTTCCCAATAAGATTGCACAGAGGGAGGCAGGTATGAAATTTCAACGGGGGAAGAGATAAAATTAAATCCCTTTATATACAATACAACTAAAAATTAAAAATTTTGTTAGCCCAAGTTTTGGGTAAAGTTTCCCAAAATTATATTTTAAAAAAAATAATCCCACTTGAAAACCCTTTATTTGTGATCACCCCATTTTTTATAAATTTTGGCCATGCATGATAGAAATGTTTCCCACTATTCTTTTATATATAAAAAATACTAAAAAAATTAAAAGGGAAATTCCTAAAAAAATTTATTCTTTAACAATTTAAAAAGGTTTTTGTTTTGTTAAAAGTTTGTTTATGAAAAAAGGAAAAATTTAAAGAATCAAATATTGGGGGAAGCTTCTAATGAAAGGGAAAGTCAAACCTTTCAACACCAGAGGGCCCCCAATGTGGGCATTATGGGCAGAGTGTGGGCAAAAGTGAGACACGATGGGGGTTTTGGGGGAAAAAACCCTTTTAAATTTGCCCAAATAAAAGGCGGGGTTAAAAAGGGGATCCTAAACCTCGCCATAAGTAGTCCAAAATTACTCTTAAGCAACAGTTAATCAACAAACATACTTTAGTCGACTGTTGGGGTTTTTCCCCAAAAGGGTTGTAAGAAAACATGAAGAAAATGAGCTCAAACCTACAAAACCCAAATCAACTTTGAAGGCCTAAACCCGTATACAGGCTCCGTCATAAGATAAATATCCCGTTCAGTAAGAAATTAGGCTCCTTTGGTCAGTAAGATAATTTCTCCGTGTCAGTAATAAAATTTTGGGCCCGTATCAGTAAGAAAATTTAAAGGCTCCGTGCAGTAAAAAAAAAAAATTTGGCTCCGTGCCCTAAAAAAATTTAGCCCCTCCGTGTCATTAAGATAATTAGGCCCCGGCCCATAAGATAATTAGACCCGTGTAAATTAAGATAAAAAAGGGAAAGGGATGAAATTTAATAATGTGGGCCCAACCAGTATTCAAGATGTAAAAAAAACCAAATCATTTTATTTTTACTGTTAAACCCTTTTTAACTTTTTAAATTCAAAAAATTGGGTCGTTTACTAACACAGGGGTAGAAAAACAATTTAAAATTTATAATAATTTTTGTATACATTATGAAAATTTTAAACGGGTACTCTAAAATGGCACCCAAAACATTTTGTGTACAAAAAAAATACTAATGAAATTTCCCCTTCTATACAACAATCCCACGCCCCTGGGATTGGTTTTTCCCCACAAAATGTTTTCCCCAGTGATCGGTTTTACCACGGACTTTCTATTCAAAAATGTAATATCAAACCATCAAGTTAAAATACATCTGAAAGCCATTACATAAATAAAATTTTAAAATTTTATAGGCCTATAACAAAAAAATTACGGAAATAAATTTTTAGATCAAAACATAATGTTTTATTGCAATAAATTTTTTAATTTTAAATCTTTTTTAAACCCCCCCTTTTTAGCCGTAGGGGAACTCTATAAGGCTCTTATCAAGAAATTTTCCAAACACTGATTTTTTCGTTTTGTTTTAAATGGCAATTCATTTTATATCTAACCCACCCCCCCCCCAAAACACATTTTTGAAATTTAAAATTTTTTAAAAAAAAACTGTAAAAATATAAAGTGTATCTAATTCGTAAATTTATGGGGGTTTTATAATATCGAAATAATAACATAAAAAAAAAAACAACGAAATTAAAAATATGGAAAATTTTTCATTCCCGAAAAGAGCCCAAAATTTCAAAACATTTTAAAAATACCCTCACAATAACCCAAAAATTTTTTTGATAGTACTACTTTTAATATATTTTTATTTTAATTAAGAATAAGTATCAATGGGACAAAATATAAACAATTTGTTGCGAATTAGTTTTTTCTTAAAAATCTTTATTTAGAAAACCAAAAAATAATGGGCAAGCTGGATTTTTTAAATTTAAAATTAAAATTTAAAAAAAAAATTTTAAAATTAAATCAAACCCTTTTACTTTATCCTAAACAAATCCCTTTAATTCCCAAAAAAAATTTAAATCTAATCAGTGTTATTTATAATAAAACTTTTTATTTAAATAAAAGAAAGGCAAAAAAAAAATAACTAGTCTCTATTTAACGAGAGACAAAAACATTTGAAAAAAAATTCCCTTTTTACTGAATCTAGAGCGGGGGTTTTTAGATCACCAGGGGAATTTACAGCATCTTAAGACAAAAAATCAGTTTTAATATTTTCACGTCATGTCACAAGTTTTTAAAAACCCTATGTTTCAAAAGGGGCGTGATCACAAGAAAGATGACATACATATTTTCCCAAATAATAAGAAATAAGATTCAAAAAACCTGCGTTTTCAATAAATTATCTACTTAAACATTTATTGTAGGGCCAGGGGGAGCTGTGCTATTCCAGAATTATTGAATCAGAATACAACAAAATCATTTTTTTATATTTTTTTAAATATATTATGTTTTGTCTTACCCTTTTGGGGGTTTTTAACAAACCGCCCGGGTTTATCCCTCATATATACACTACTACAAAGGGATGGGGAAGTTATCATTGAAATTTAAAAATTTGTAACCGCTTTCCCATGGGGATTTTAATTTGGAAAATAATTTTAGAAAAAAAGCCTTAAAACCTCAAACGGGTTTCAAAAACCCTGACCTAACACCGTCAGTAACCCCTTCCCAGTTGCAAAAATGACGATTTGTTCATTCAACTATCGAAAGGATTAACATATTTCAAAGGAAAAAAAAAGGGTATAATTGGTATGGGGAATTTGGTTGATACTTTTAACGATACCTCGATCCCAAACAATTTTTTGGGGGTTATCGATTTAATTTTTTTGGGGTTTAAAAAATAGTACGTTTTCAAAAAAACCGAAAAATTTTAAAAAAATACTTGCAAAATAAAAAAAAAACGAAATTTAAACGATTAAAAATATTTTTGCTAGCCCAGGGCAATAGAATATGGGGATTGTAGTGCCTCACTTTATTAGTAGGGCTGCAATATGAAAAAAAAAAAAAATGTTGGCGATAGCCCAAACAAAAAGTGGGGGTGAATATCGGAAAAAAAGGTACTACTACTGGGCTTCTGAAAGCACCCCCAAAACCAACAAACCCCAAAAAGGGTTTGGCCGAAAGAGGATTTTTCCCAATTTTTTTTTAACAAACCCCCTGCTGCCCCCTTTTTTTCTAATATTTTAAAATTATCTATGGACAGCCCCAAATTCAGATTCCCAATCAAGAAATTTGGGTTTTTCCCCCTTTCCACTTTTCCCCCTTCAGCAAACCCTTTTTTTGATCTGTGACCAAAAGAAAAAAAAGGCGGGAAATTCTGAAAACAGTTAAAAGGTTTTTTTTTCCAAAAACCCAAAAATTTGGGTTTTTGGAAAAAATAACTTTTTTTTTTTAAAAACCTTGAAAAATTAAGGACAACTGGGCCTATAAATCAGTTCAAAATTTTTTTTGGGTTTTTAGATGCATTACTTGTATAAAATAGAATTTTTTAAATTTTTTTATACCCCAAAAAAAGGGTTTAAAGAAACTTTAAAATTTTCTAGCATTGCTAATGATTGTGGAGGGGAAATTATGGGGCCCTATCTGAATATAAAGCCAAATTTAAGACAAATTAAAAAAATGTCAGTGGGTTTTAAATCCATTTCAAAAGGGTTGGTATCAACTTTTATTTTAGTATGGGATTGCGTGAAAAAGGGGTGGTAGGTACGACTATAAAAAAAAATTTTTGGTACGACCCCCCTCTAAATTTGGGTAACTAAAAACTGCTCAAAATTTCCACCAAAAATGTTTTTTAAAGCCTGTGTCGGGTTTTAAAAATTTTTAGGTATAAAAAAATTTTTAGGACATTAGAAAATACTTGATTATTTTTTCGTAATTTTTTACTAAAAATTTAAAGGATTCTTACTATGTACTTTTTTTCCCACTTATCCCTTTAGCAAAATCAAATATTTGTTTTTTAAATCTCGTAAAAATCCATCAAAGGGGACGGGGGCATTTTGGCCTAAAAGGCATTTGGCCAAAAAATAAAACCAAAAGTCTTTGGCCAAAAGGCGTTTGGCCAAAAGGGCCCTTTGGGCCCAAAAAGGGCGTTTGGCCTAAAAGGCATTTTACCAAAAAGCCCTTTGGCCAAAAATGTAAATTTAAAACCCCGGCTATTTTGGGAGAGTAAAAGGTACTTTTAGTTGTTTCATCTGAATATAGAAAGCACAATTTGATGCAAGGTAGTTAAAATTTTTCAAAAACATTAAACAAATAACCAAACATACAACAGATCAGAAAGTTCAAAAAAACATTTCTATCACCTTTTTTAATATAATTTCCGATATTATTTCCTGTTTAATATATCAAAAAAAAATATGCGTACATTAAAAATTAAAGGGAAATTTGGGACAACTTTTTCCCCAAAGGAAAAATTTAAAAAGGGGAAAAACCCAATTTTCAACCCCCCCCATTTTAAATTTTTTGGTCTGAAGGACCCCAAATTTAAAACGTCTAGCACAACTACTGAATATAATAACATAAATTTTGTTTTTAATCTATTTTTTTTTAAAAATTAATAAAAAATAATAGTGACGCATTAAAAAATTTCCCCATAAATATTACAATGGTCATATAAAATAATATATAAAATATATAAAAAATTTTATAAATATATATAAATTTAAAATTTTAGGGTTTTGACTAATCCTTAACTCTATTATTTTTGTTAGAATTTTAATAACTTTTATTTTTAAATAAAAATTAGTACATTTTTAATTTTTTTAAAACGGGTGTAACTTTTTTTTAATTTCGGCGATATTTTTTAACAACATGGGCAAATTTTAAACACAATAGGTCCTTTGTTTAAAAACTATATACAAATTTTCCCCCTCCTAAAATTAGCAAAGCATTCTCAGGATTTATTTCAACAAATACCCCCATTATACTATAAAATAATAAATAACTAATACTCTAATTTTATATAATAAAATGAAAATAACTAATACACTAATAATAAAAAATATAATAAATAAAATATTATACACGGGAAGAGCAAAAAAACCCGTTTGTGAAAAAAATACAAAAATTTTATGGAATTGTCTTTGGGTCTTTTTTAAGTCTTTATAAAACGTAAAAATACAAATGTAAGCCTTTACGGGATGATAATTTCCTAGGGAAAAAAAACGACATGAAACCCAAGTGGACTTCCAAAAAGCCAATGGCGGGCACAGAGGCCAGAGGGTTAATCTGACGAGTTTTGGTTGGTAAAAATTTCTCACCGCGGGGATCGTTTGTGCCCCTTTTTTAAAAAAAGGGTACAACCCTTATACCCTAGGGGCAAACAGACGTACTCAAGTTGGCCCACCCCCATTGCCAAAAAGAAAATTTTTTTTGTCTAATCTTTTGTTTTTTTAAAATTTTATGCTCAAATGTGCCCGAAATGAACATTTTGTCATTTAAAAAAGGAAAAATTTTTAAAAAAATTTTTTAATGGGGCGGCCAATTTTAGCCAAGCTAGCCCACCAAAATTTGAAAAACCAACTAACAAAAGTTTATTTAAGTAAAACCCCATTTTTTCCTTTTTTGCCCCAATTGCCCGAAAAAGAACTTTTGGGTTTTAAAATTAAAAATTTAGAGAACATTTAAGGGGCGGGCTAACTTAAACCCTTTTTTCCCCTTTTCAAAAACGAAAAAAAAATATATTTCCAAGCGGGCCAGCCCTTTTTAAAAATATAAATGTAAAAAAAATCTTTTTTCACCATTCTTTTGTTTTTTAAAATTTTGTGCTCATGTGTGCCTGAGCATTAACGTTAGGGTTTTTGAACTACCCTTTTTAAAAATTAAAATTTAATGAAGGTGTCCAACTTTTAGCTCAAGCTAGCCCACCAAATATTAAAAACAAAATTTAAAAAAATTCTTTTTTCCCCCTTTAGTTTGGGCTTCGTTTGTGCCCCATAGGGCCCCGGGAAATAAACATTTTTTCCTATAAAATTGAAATTCTAGAAAAAAAATTAATGTGGCGGGCTAATTTGGTCTTCCAAAAACCATAACAATAAAAAAAATTGATTTTAAAGGGTTTTGCCCCCCACTTTTTTAAAAATAACAAAGTAAAAAAATTTCCTTTTTTTAAACCACTTTTTTTTAAAATTTCGTTTGTGCTCATTTTGTGAAATAAAACATTAACTTTATTTCATTTGAACAAAACCCTTTTATATAACATTTAAAAAAAGGGTATCCAGCTAAGCTCAGGATAGCCCCCCAAAATTTTGAAAACAAAACAAAAACAACATTCTTTTTTTCGCCATTATTTTGGGTTTTTTTTTGTTTGTGCCCGAAAAAAAAACTTTTGGGCTCAAAAATTGGGAAAATGCTTTTAAAAACATTTAATGTGGGGGGCCAAGTTGACCTTTTCCTAAAACAAAACCCCTGTAGAAAAATAGGGGTACAATTGTCGCCCCCATTTTGAGATATCAAGTAAAAAAAACGTTTTAAACCATTCGTTTTTTATTTCTTTTTGGGCCTCAAATGTGCCCAAAACATAAACTATAGGGGCTTTGAAAACTGGGCCTTTTAGAAACTTTTAAAATTTAAGGCGCCCCAAACCCCAGAGCTCAACCCCCCCTTAAGCACAACACATTAAATTTTTTTCTAATTTTCAAATTTTTGAGCAAAAATTTACTCTTTTTTTTGGCACATTTGACCCACAAACGAAAAAAAAACGAATGGGAAAACAGAATTTTTTTACAGGTTATGGTATAGGGAAGACTCTTTTTTAAAGCCCCCAAAAATTTAATTTTTTTTAATTTTCAAATTTTTAAAGCACAAATTTTCTTTTTCCGGGCACATATGACACAAAGGGAGCACAATGGATTGATTTAAATAAATTTTTTTATGTTGGGGTTTTTCAATGTTAGGGGCACTTGACCCAAAAATTTGGGCCCACCCCCCAAAAAAATTTTTTCAAAAATTGGGCCAGTTTCAAACACAAATTTTTTCATTTTTCGGGCACATATGACACAAATAAAAACAAAGGGTTTAGACAAAAAATTTTTTTTTCAGCAATGTGGGGGGCCAATTTGGGATTTCCCGTCAAACAGGCTAAATCTTCTTTTTCTCTCTTCTCCTAAAAAAAAACCCACCAAAGATTTTAAAGGGGTTTTGGGTTAGGGAGCCCCCTTTCCCCCCCCAAAATTTCCCAAAAAAAAACAAAACCTTAAAAAAAAACCAAAACAAAAAAATTCCCTTTTTCCCCGGGGCCCCTTTTTCCCTTTTTTTCTTTTTCCCCAAAACCCCCAAAAATAATTTGTTTTGATTTTAAAAGATTTTTAGGGGGGAAAACCCCTGCTTGCTTCACCTTTTTCTTTATAAATTAAAAAATGAAATTATTTGTATAAATTTTTTTGTAAATTTATGATAAATTTAATTTTAAATTTAAAAATTTATTTCATCTTTATTTTTTAAAGAAAAATTTTTTTTTTTAAAATTTTAAAAAAAACGATGACAAAAATGGGGATACCCGGGCCCCTCAATTACACGGGGTAATTTTGGTAATTTTTTTCCCAAATGGGTTTTTTCCTTTTTTTTTCCCCCCAAACGAGGGGAAAAATTTTCAAAATTTTATCTTTAACAAAACCTCCCCTTTTAATTTTTTTTAAAAGCGGGAAAACCCCCGCCCTTTCGTGAAGAAAAAAGAAAAAAAAACACTACTAGAGCTTTTTTCCCCATTTACTTGAAAAAAATTTTTTTTACAGGGAAATAAAAAATTAAAAACAAATGGACATTTTTTTTTTTTTATAATTAAAATTTTAAAATTTAAATTTTTAAATTTTTTTAAAATAAATACTAACTTTTTTTAAAAATTAATTTTTAAAAAAAAAAAAATGAGGTACCCTTTAACACCGGGGGCCCAAAAAAATTTTTCATTATTAACATTATAAAAAAAAATTTTAAAAAATTTTTTAAAGGGGTTTTTTCTAAAAATTTTTTTTTCCCTTTAAAAAAAAAAAAAGCAATCGATATAAATTTGATTTTTTTACTTTTTGAGAAAAAGGGCAAAAATTTTTTTAAAAAAAACCCTTTTAAAAAAATAAAAATTTTTTTAATTAAAAATTTTTTAAAATTAAAGGGAAAAAGACCCCCTCAAAAAAAGGGGGTTTCTTAAACCAGGGCCAAACCCAAGGGGGGGTAAACGGGGGATCTTCCCCCTTACCCCTAATAATTTCAAAACCAAAAAAGAATTAATTTTCTTTTTAAAAAAAACAATTTGACACAGAAGATGATCTATACCTACTCCTTTTTAAACTTTTGGGTTTTAAAAATTTATATTCAAAACACACACACTTTTTAAAAAACCCCTTAAAATTTTTCCCTTTTAAAAAAAACACAACCATTTGAACTTTCCCCAAAAATTTTAAAACAAGAAAAAGTTAAAAATAGAACCACCATTCCGGAAAAATTTTAAACGTTTTTTGTTTTTTTTTTCTCTTTAAAAAAAAAAGGGTTTTTTTCAAACCCCCTAAAACCCCCCTTAAAGAACTTTTTAAAACACTGGGATCCCAACTAATTTCGGGTTTTAAAAATTTAAAACAAAATACTTTTTAAATGACAAAACTAAACCCGAGCGGTTAACAACACATTAACATAAATTAATTAAACCCGGGGTTCCCCACATTTTTTTTCCGGAAAAGGGGGGGTTTTAAAACCCCCAAAAAAAGAATGGGGCCCAAATCCTCATAAAAATTTTTTACACAGTATTATGATCAAATTTAATAAAAACATTTAAAACTCACAATCTTTTTTAATTTTTTTTTTTGAAAGAATATAAAAAAAGAATTTCAATACACCCCGACCTCCGTGTCACTCAAAAAAAAATTAATTTTAATGGGAAAAACTTTTTAACCAAGGGGGCTTAAAAGCTTTTTAAAAACCCAAAGACCCGGGTTTTTTTTTTTGTGTCGAAATTTTTTTTTTTTATCACGTAAAAAAAAAAAATTTTTAAAAAACAAAAAAAACCGAAATTAAAAAAAAAAATTTTAAAACACATTTTCCAAAACTTTAAAACCCCGGGGTTTGGGGGGGGGTTTGCATACTGGGGAAAGGTCCCGGGGGGGGGTTTCCCGGGAAAGTCCGAAAAAAGTATCCAAAAATTTTTGTGATTTTCCCCCTTTTACAAAAATTTTAAAAATCAGGGGGGTGGAAAATTTTTTTTTTTGGGTTTTAGATTTAAGTTAGTTTGTCAAACTCTGAGGGGAAAAAAACTACCCTCCCGGGGTTCCCTTTACTAGTTTTTTTATTTTTGGGCATCATTTAGGGGGAACGGGGGGAAAAAGGGGGGGTTTTATAGGGGGGGGGATTTTTCCCCATTTTTTGCCCCCCCACCCCCCTCAAATGTGCCCCTTTCCCCTAGTTTTTTTAAAAAACCCTTTTTACTTTTTGTTTTAAGTGAGAAGGGTTTTTTTAAACAAACCCCTTTTTTAAAAAATTATAAAAAACAAATTTTTTTTAAAAATTTTTTTAAAGCTTTAAAGGGGGGCCCCCCCCAAAAACTTTTTGGCATTCCATTTTTAAAATTTCCACTGGCTTGGAGCAATCCCCTAAAAACCCCCCTTTAAAAAAAAAATTTTTTTCCAAAAAAAAACCCCCCCCCCACTAATAAAACTCCCCCCCATACTCTTGAAAACCCCCCCAAAAATATTTTTTTTTTTGTGACTTTTTTTCCCCTTTTTAGTTTTACAAACATCAATTTTTCCCTAATAAAAACCCCCAATGAGGGAAAGGGGGCATTTTTAAATTTAAAAAAACCTACATTTGCATAAAAATTTAAAGGGGGGAACCTTTTTTGGGGGAAAAAAACCCTTTTAAAAACCCGGGTGGGGGGTTTAAAAAACAATCCCCTTTTAGGGCAACTTTAATTTCCCCAAAAAAGGGGGGGGGGGGGGGTGGGGGGTAAAGGTGGAAAAGGGCACACATATTACACCAACTTTTAGGGGGGCCTATATTTTAACCCCAAAAATAAAACATAAAAAAAACTGAATTTTTTAAAATTTTTCCCTTTTTAAAAATATAGTTTGACCCACTTAGTTGAACATTTTAAAAAAAATTTAAATTTTTACAAATAAAAAAAAGGTTTTTAAAAAGGGCCAAATTTCAAGAGGGTTTTTTAAATTTTAAATTTGGGGAAAAAAAAAAACATAATTTTAAAAAGGGGAAAAATTTTCGTCACCAAATAACTTTAAATTTTTTATTAACTTGCGTACAAAAAACATTTGTTCATGTCCCCCCAAAAAAAAATTTTCGGGGGAAAAAAATATCTAAATTTTGTAAACAGCCCAAAAAGAAATAAATTAAAAAAAAAAATGTTTTTAAAGTAAAGTTTTTTAAAAAGGCACGGGTAAAATAAAAAATATCCACCTTCATAGGGGATTTCTCTTCCCGACACTTTCCCCCCTTAATAAGCAAAACGAATTTTTTTAATAAGGGGTTTTTAAAAAGCCAATTTTTTAAAAATTTTCAAATTTTAATTTAAAAAATTTAAAAAAATCATTCAAATTTACAAAAAAAGAGGGCTTTTCCAAAAAAAAAACATTTTGGGGGGGACATTTTTTCCCCCATGAAAAACTTACTATTTGTTTTAAAAAAAATACAAGCCTAATTAAAAATGGGGGTTTTTCCTCTTGGGTAACATTTTCCCGGGGGAAAAACCCCCAAAAAAGGGGGGAAAAAATTTTTTTTTTTTTAAAGGGGAAATACAGCATTTTTTAAAAAACCAAATAAATCTTTAAATTTTAAATTTTTCAGTGAGTTATTAAAGGGGGGGGGAAAGGGGGGTTTGGGGAATCAACCCCCTTCCCCAAAAAAAAATATTTAATTACTTCTCTGTATTGGGAAATAAAATTTTTTAAAATTTAATTTAAATTTTTTTAAAGGGGGAAAAAAACAAATTGACCTTTACAAAAAAAAAAATAAAAAAATTATTTTTTTATTATGATTAATTTTTAAAATTTTATTCTGGAAAAATGGTATGGGGGTTTAAAAAAAGAAAAAAACTTTTTGAGATGAGGGGAAAAAAAAAATTTTTGGGGGGAAAAAATAAAAATTAAAAAAAAAAACCCAATAGCCAAAATAACATTAAAAAACCAAAATTTTTCCCCAAAAAAAGGGTTTTTGGGAAAGGGGGGGTTTAAATCTACAAAATTAATAAAACTACTACAACTCATGGAAAAATCCCCCAAAAATTTAATTTTTTGGGATGGCCCCCCCAAAAAACCCCCCCTTTTCCCAAAAACTAATAAGTCGAAAATTTTTAAAAAAAAACCCATGAAATCCCCAAAGGGGAAAGGGGGGGGGGGAGTTAAAAAAAAAAATTTTTTCTTTTTGTTGAAAAAAGAAATTTTTGGGGGGGAAGATGGGGAAAAAAAAACTATAAAAAAAGAAAATTTTTTTTTAAAAATAGGGGTTTAAATGGGGGTTTTTTGAAATTTAAAATTGGGGGGGAGAAAAAGGAAAAAAATTTTTAAAACCAAAAGAAACAATTAAAAAAACAGAACAATTTTTTTTTAAAACTGAGCTTATTAAATAGAGGGGAATTTTTTCCCAAAAAAAATTCCCCCTTTAGTTTTTTAAAAATTTTAAAAAAATTTCCCCTTTTGGGGGTTTTTTTAACAATGTCTCCCCGGGGGGCCCAGCAAATATTTTTTGCAAAAACTGCATAAAAATATAATATAAATAATTTAAAAAATAATAAATAGATTTTTTTTCTTAAAGGTAGTAAAAATTTAAATTTTTTGGGTTCCAACATACAAAAATTTTTCCCCTCCTTTTTTGTCTGAAATTTTATTTTTGGTATTTTTTGATCAGGGTTTTTTCCAAAAAGCAGGCGCGGGGAAGGGGGGGTTTAGATGAAAGGGGGGAACCAATTTTTTACTTTTTCACTTTCCTAAAAAATTTTTAAATTCAAAAAAAAAATTTAAAATTTTTTTTGGGGCCCAAAAACAATAAAATTAAAAATTTAAAAACCCTTTTTAAAACCCCAAAAAATTTTTTTTAAAAACAAAAAAATCTTATCAGAAAATAATTAAAAAAACATTCCCCCTTTTTGATTTTAACGTAAAAAAGTTTTTTTAAAATTTTTTAAAAAAAAAGTTTTTAAAAATTAAAAATTTTTTTTTTTTTAAAAATTAAAGTAAAGATTTTTTAAAACTTTGGTTTTTGGGTTTTTTTGCTAAAAATAAATAATTTTTTTCCCAACCCCTTTAAAAAAGAGCAAACCCTGGGCAAACCGAGTAATTTAAAATTTAATTTTAAAAAAAAAAAATTTATTAATTCATTTTGCAAAATTTTTAAAAAAAAAAAATATTTTAAAAAACTGATTTAAAAAAACCCTTTCATTAATTTTAAAAATTTAAAAAAAAAATTTTAAAAAGGGTGAAAACCCCAAAAATTTTGTGCAAAAATTTAAAAAAAAAAGGGACGGGTTTTAAAAAAAATTTTTTTTCTGTACAAAAAGGGAAAAAAAAGAAAATTTTTTAAAATTTTTTAAAACCCCTCCCCTTTTTACCCTTTGGGGGGACCACTTTACCTAATTTTAATGGTAAAGGGGGGTTTGAATAAATGAAGGACCCCCCCCTTTTAAAAATGGAAAAAACCCAACCAAAAATTTTGGGGCTTGGCCCCCCCACATTTTTTCAAAATGGCCCCTTTTTAAAAATTTTACAAAAACCCCTTGGGGGGTATAAAAAGTTCAACATACAAAAGTGGTACTAAGGTTTTAAAAAACCTTTCTGCTATAACCCTTTGGGGGGTATAAATTTTTTAAAAAACCCCTTTTAAAAATTTTTTAAAGGTATATATACATTTAACAAAAAAACTACAAAACCCCCGCCATCTAAATTTTTAAACAAAAAACAAATCAAAACAAAGTTTCCGGGGCAGCAAAACATATTTTTTAAAAAAAGGTTTAAAAAATTTAATTTTTCAAAAAAAATCGTTTGGGCCCAAAAAACATTTGGGGGCCCCCAAAAGGGGTTTTTGGGGCCAAAAAATTTGGCCTAAAAAATTTTTGGGCCCCCAAAAAAAGGGGGTTTTGGGCCCAAAAGGCATTTGGGCCCCCAAAGGGGGTTTTGGCCCCAAAACTTTTTGGGCCAAAAGAAAGGGTACCCTACCCCAAACTTTAAAAAAATGGGAATCAATAGATTTTACCCTAAAGGGGGAAATTTTTTTCCCTTGACCCTTTTCATTCTAATTTTTCATAAATTTAAAAAAATTTTAAAATAATTAAACAATTTTTACTTTATTTAAAAAAAATTTTCAACCATTTTCTGGCGCTTAAATCCAAAGCCTTCCCCTAAATTATTTTCTAGTTTGTTTGCGCCCGTTTTAAAATTTTGGGGGGCATCTACTGGGGCTAAAAAAAAAGAAATTTTTTAAAAAATTTTTTTTAAAAAAAACCAGAAAAAATTTTTTCTTTTTTAAAAAAATTTTCCCCCTTTGAGAAGCTTTTTTCCCCAAAGCAATAGGTATTTTTTTTTTTTGAATTTGGTTAAAAAGGGGGTAATTTAAAACCTTTGGGGAAATTTTCCCTTTTTGAAGCTTTTATTAAAATCAGATATAAATTACTTTTTGAAACTTTTTTTTTTTTAAATGTCCCAAACATTTTTTTGGGCTTTAATTTGGGGGTGCTTTTTTTCGATCGGTGATTATAAGTTTCTAGGCCCCCGAAAATGACTGTTTTTTTTTAAAAAACTAAAAAAAAATATTTTTTTAATTTTTTTTAAAAAATAGATATCAAACTTTTTTTTAAAAATAAAAATTTTCATTTTTTAAAAAAAAACCCCCCCCCTATAAGGGGAAAAAAACATTATAAGGAAACACATAGTTGCGAAAAAAACGATGATTTACGGATTTTTTCTTAAATGAAATTTTTTTATGAAAAATAACCCCAAAAAGGGAAACTAACTTGGGGGGAGAAATAAACCAAAAGACTTCCCCCAAAAAAAGGGGGTTAAATTTTAAAAACAATAAAAAGAGAAATATAGCAAATGGGGACACAACGGGGGGGAATATGAAAAAATTTTAAAACTTTCCGCGAAAACGAAAAAGTAACCCCAAAAAAAAATGCTTAAAAGTGGGAAACCAAAAAGGGGGGGTTTTTTTTTCCCCCCCCCCCCCGAAAAATGGGGCTCCTTTTCTCTCTGCTCCCCCCTTTTTTTAGCGGGGGACCCACGTGCCCCCATTGTTTCCCCCCCTAAACCCCCCCTTTTTTTCTCTTTTTCCCCCCTTGTTTAAACAAAGGGGGGCAAAAGACCTTTTCCCCCTTGGGGGGGGGATTAAGGGGCCCAAGGGGGGGGGGGGGGACGGGGTTTACGTCGGGGGGGCGGATTCTTTTTTTCGGACTTTTTAAACCCAGAAAAAAAATAAAAAAAAAACCCTTACTTCAACCCAACCCCCATAAAACCGCCACATACCGTGGAGATTTTGTTTTTGGTTCTCGAAATAAAAAATTTTCCCGGGGGCCCCCGTGCGATGTGTGGGCCCCCTGGGGAAATCTGTGTGGGCCGGGAGTGGACCAGCGGTTTCCCCGGGGGTTTGCCATGGGGAGTGTGTGGACCCCCGGACACGGGGTGACCGGAGGGGCCCGCGAATCCCCGTTTTTTAACCCGCGAGTCCTGCATTTTTGTATAGCGGGTCACCGCCGGTATCGTGCGTGAACAAGTGACATCAGTTGTTATGTGAACTATTGTGTTAATGAACATTTTTGTGACTGTTTTTAAATATTTGAGTAGTTATTACGTGTTATTATAGTTGTTAATTTGTTTATTCAATTTACTTACATCTCTGTGTTCTCTATTAGTTTAATTAGGATACAGACTTGATTAAGGCTCTTTTTATTTTACTTAATTACTTGTTTAGTTATAATTAATTTAGATAACAGTAATTCAGAGTGTGTATGTAGTGGTAATTATAATAATCAAAACCTTGAATATTCCGTGGCATTTTTATTCGTGTTTGGTCAGAAACCTACCCCCAATATCTCTAAAAGAGCTCGTGGTTCGCACTTTCACGTGTGAACGGCCTGTGAACCCTCCCAGGTCACGTGCACCCCCACGTTACAATACCGTATTTTTTGATCATACCAGCGATGAAGAATCTTCGGCCTATTGAGGTGATCGGTACCAACTTTAGCATATTTTGTCAAGTTCTTCATCACTTGTAAGCTCTACACTTACAAACAAGGTGTATTTTAATTAAGTAAAATAAAAAGTCTTTATCTTTAAAAGCAAATGTTGTAAGATTAATCACTCTCATACGTCTATCTATTTAGTTATGATTAGACAAGTCATCATAATGCTTGGACAAGGAGAGAAGCATCAACGGTCTTCGAGTGGGTAGGGGGGGGGGAGTACAGCGTGAATTAGGACTTTTTAGGTGTTAATGAAAAAAATATGATGGCACTAAATTCAACACTAAATTTTGGTGTAGGTTTCAGAGTTTGTTTGCAATCAGCACCCAAAGTTTTAGGTGTTTTTCTAAAATCCATGGTGGAACAAACTATGGAGTGGAATATGTTGTGTCACAAATTCAGAACTGATAATGCTGGTAACAGGGTTAACAGGGTGTGCCACCATGGATACTGCCAGCGGCATCCACACTCATTTGCCCTTTTCATGAAAACTATGAGTACAAATTAGGATTGGGATATTCTTGAATAAAAATTAGACACTAAAAATTAGCATAGGTTTTGAAATTTGTGTCTTTAATTTAGTGATGGTGGCATGTTAAGCAGGTAGAACCCATAGTACATAACGTTTACTGGTGTTTTCATGAAAACTATTGTGGTACAAATATTACGGGAATAGGACATTCTTGTGGCACCGCCAGCATCACCCACTTTTAGATGTTTTCTCTAAAACTATAGCGGCACAAATTACGAGAGGATGGATATCCTTGTGGCACGAATTCAGCATTAAATATTGTCTTAGGTATCATAGTTTTGTGTCATTATTCCACAAATTTTCTAGACCTATACTAATATTTAGTGCTGAATTCGTGCCACAAGAATATCCATCTCTCGTAATTGTTGCCGCGAGGATATCCATCTCTCGTAATTTGTGCCGCAAAGATATCCATCTCTCGTAATTTGTGCCACAAGGATATCCATCTCTCGTAATTCGTGCCACAAGGATATCCATCTCTCGTAATTTGTGCCGTGAGGATATCCATCTCTCGTAGTTTGTGCCGCTATAGTTTTCGAGATAACACCTGAAAGCAGTGGTTGCCGGAACCAGTCGCCTTCTTCCAACCCCCACAAGAGAATTGAAAGTGCAATATTCACAAATTGGTGGCACTTTTTATGAGATTATGAAAAAAAATGCCAGTTTTTCTGATAAATATATGTTGTTAATTTTTTTTAGGTTTGTATTGATAAGGCTGGTATATCATTTAGAATTTAATTGGATGTCCACAATTTGCAGGAGGAGAAGAATTATCTTTCTCTAAAAATCGAAAAATCAAGTGATGGAAGAGAACGTGAGAAAAGGGCCAGTGTTGTTGCAGTTTTTAGGGCAAAGCATTTTTTTTACAAAATTAATAAAATATTGCTCCAGTACAAACATAGAGCTTAGTAATGTTCTTCGCACGGTGATATTAAAATTTCCTGAATATCTATCATGAGCCTGGTGGCATTATCTAATAAACTATTTAAATGAAGAGGAAAAGTTGTGATTAAATTTCAGAACACCCTGGACAGATATTTAAAAAAATACGAGGTCACCATGTGAAGAAAAGTAAATTCTATATTTTTACTGGAGCATTATTTTGTTTATTTTGACCAAAAATAATGTTTTGCTATAAAAACTGCAAAAACGCTGAATTTTCTTGCGTACTCTTCCATTTAACCTTAAAAAATGAAACGAGATGTAAAAAAAAAAGCATGAAGAACAACATTTTTATTCTGGTAAAGTTCTACAAAAAGCACAAAATATCAAGTTTGATTCCTGATAACTCGTGAACTGTAATGATTTGAGTTCAGCGAATCATTATTCATAACTTATACACTTGTTAAAATTGTGCAATAAATAGCTCACTGTAAAATGACCTTGAGTGTTTTGTATTCTCAATCCTCTAGTAAACTTAGCTAGTTTTCTTTTAGTAGCCCTTACAAATTTATCATTCTTTCCCTTTGTAGAATTTAATTTTTATCATAAAAGAAAAACCAAAATAATAAGAGAATTGTTCAAAAGACAGTTGACAAATTTATCAGTACTGTAATAATTTCCCGTTTATGTTAAACTTTGGCTGTTCAATAAAGAATTTTTTGTCAATTAACTTAGCTCTTTTCTTGTTTTTCTCTTTATTTGGATTTAGTTTTTAATTTTGTTCTTTTACAGTATGTTCTATACAATTATTATAAGGTTTTTTAATTTCTAAGTTGTGAGTTAGTTTGTGGTTTTATAGTACTTGCCTTTTATATATTGTAAATTGACACTTAGATAAGGGAAATTGAAAATGATATTATTAACCTTCCCCTTTTAGAATTAGTTTGTCTTCTATTAATAGGGCAAGGGGATAGTTAGTATCCACTCGGAATGGTATCTTGGCCTATTCCAGATTTTAGTGAATTAGTGTAGGCTCTTTTGTAATTTCGTGTATTTTTTGTCGTTGTTAAAAGCAAAAATTCACTTGATTTGGAAATAAGGTATAGTAAGCTTTATAAAAAAAATTAGTGTGGCACAATTTTTTAGCATTGTAATGGTATAGATCCAAGATGGCGTTCAAATGGCGGCCGTTCAGCAATATATTATTATCTTTGTAAGTAGCCTAAATATGATAAAATTACAAACAGTGTGTATAAATATATGTTTTTAGCACAAAAAAAACTAATGGAATCATCAAACTCAGCATGAATATATTATTGAAGGTTTTACTATGCAAGCAGTTACACTCAGATATTACCTTTTAATTACTAGGTATATGTGTAAAAATATATTATTTGGATCAATGAACAAGTTCAACCACGTACAGTGAAATACAAATAGTTATTAAAGAGTTAAAATGTTTTAAATAATAAGTAGATTCAATCAATCTATTGACACTAGCATTGTATTCATCACAATCCTCAGTTATCCTTGGTTGGCTAGGTTTATTGTTGCAACTAAAAACAGAGCATCCACAAATGTCAGTACATTGAATATTGTTCTTGCGGCAGCTACACCTTCCTTAGCATCCACACTTTACCAATTTCAAAATATCCATAGAGCAGGATAGAAGTGATTCGAACCTACGTCAAACGTCAAGCCAAATGCATCTGGTGATTTTCACAAGCATTCTTCCAAATCATGGATACGTAATGTGCCAGACGAATGTGAAAATCCAGTGATCCATAAGTTAGTGGAAGGTCTTCTCCTTAGCTGCACGATTTGAATGCAGAGACCAACGGAGTTTTATTTACTTTTGTGTGGTTATGTGATCGATACAAAATGCAGACAAAGCGTTCCAACGGTGAGGATACATCAGAGGGCAAGTCAATGTCATTCCCAAGCATTGATAATTAATCCAGTATCTCATCATCACAATCCAAAAAGTATTTAAATAGCAATATTTGTTCTGCCAACAAATCTATCAGAAACATCACACCACATCAGAGCATGGAATTCTAACAGTTCAGAAGCATGCTTTTGTCCTAAATTGTTATATATGTCCTGAACAGAAATGTTCTTCTTTTGTCTTCCCTTCCCTGTGAGGAAGATTGTAGACACGGGTAAGCGTGGGTATGTGTAAGCAAGCAACAAGATATCGTGTTTGGAGAATTGACCACAAGTTCTTCTACACTGTGAACAAAGAGAGCATGCAACACTAATAGTGTGTCTACCTATTCTTGGCTGGGAGCTAGAAGCGAGTCCGGAATATTGACATTGCCCTTTGTTTGTGTTTCCCAGGTCAACATAATTTTATTCAATCTGTTGTTTAAGCTCTTTTTGAGACATACGACCTGTTAGCTAAGTACTCTGTGAGTTATGCTTTAGTCCTGTTATCAGAGAAGAAATCCTTCAGGTTCAGGGATGCATTCTGATTTTTTTTCCAATATTGACTTTCCCTTTGTGCTCTTAATCCTCCTCTGTTCTTTGAGTGATGATTATAATCCAATCATCACTCAAAGAACAGAGGAGGACAAAGATTATGTATCTGTCGAACACTAACCTGACTTCATCGTACTTCGCTACCATGTTACAAATTATATCCAGAAAGGAATCTGCAAAATTTATTCATCTCTTCATTTGATCATTCTTGGTTACAGAAATTTACCACAGCCATTCCATCAATGACAATTACTCGGTATGTTGACGATTCATTTATAGTCTTCACAGTATGTTTTATTATTGTTCAGGGGCGGCTCGTCCCTAAGGCGCGAAGGTGCGCGCCCCCCAACCACACGGATCCCCAGTTCCTTTTTAAAGTGGTTATTCGCACTCTCACGACAATTTTATCTTGCCATAATAGTTTCAAGAAAAATATATTTTTTTGTTTAAGTAATAGCAGGCAATGTTTTTAAAATGGCATGCGGTCGGGTACGAGGCGGTCAGCGCCTGATAGTGTGAAACCAAACCTTCCCCCCCTTAACCCATTGTCCTCCTCCTGCTATAGCTAGCTAGCTAGCATTGCTTATTCTTCTTTTGAAGGCGCACTCCCTTACGCGCCCTAAGGTTGAAAGCTTGTGAAATGTGTATAGCGTGAACCAGCAATAATTGTTGTCAGTCATCCTGCGTGCTCCTGCATCTTGAGGATGTGTGTGTTTATAATAATATTATGTAGGGTTATTTCAGAATAATGTTTATTTGAGTTATATGTTTTAATATTTTTTGTAACTAGGCTTAATATGAATAGTTAAATTCAGGCGCTTAAGACAACGAATATTGCAAGATTAACTCTTGATCAAAAAATAGAATTGAATTCATCAGGTAGGCCATGTCCTGAATTTTGTATGGAACAAAGTGAAAACATACCTATATATTTATGCACATTACACAGCTGCAGAGTTTCTACAACACATCCACGTCCTTTGGGGGAAGTTTTTTTTAATCTTTCCATGTTGTTTGTGATATTAATTTGTGAGTTTAACTAAATGAATATTTAGCAAAACATATTCCGAAATTTGTGTCTTCTTTTAAATATATTATTTAGAAATAATTTATGAATTAAACAGGCTGCGCCCTCCAGCTTCTAAAGTGACGAGCCACCACTGTTATTATTTCTTCCAATGGGACACTAATTTCTTTGTTGTCAAATGAGTCACTTCTAGTTGTTTCGTTCCTGTCATCTTCAATTTCTTACACGTCCCTAATTAAATTCTCAAGATGATGACGTCATAGGCTAGAAGGAGGAACCCATATAAATCAAATAGAGATAGTGGTAATATTCCAAGCTCATAAGTTCCGATGCACTATTTCAGGTTAAGTTCTGGATGACTCCTGGACATAATAATAAACCATTGCAATAGTCCTCGCTCTATTTAGATTTTGACCACCTTCTGTTTTACTGTAATTTCTGTCATTGTATTGACACTTTTGAATATTTTCAGTTTCTTTTCAGTCATTTTGTCCCAAAGAGAAAGTTTTCCTTCTGTTGGACGTTCTGGGACAAAACTTTCAAACATCTGTGGTCCACTCTCATCACGCTGAATTATATATATTGGCAAAAATTTCATCCCTAATTGCTATGGTAATTAAGATGTGAATTTCATCTTCATCAACTGATTCAAATGGGTTTCCGTGCTCATGAAACACTGAATTTATTTTAACTGCATTTTGGGTTATTCAGGAGAGATTTCCTCCTGTTATTTCACTGTGCTACGTTCGCTTCTCATTGCCACCATTGCAGTATATTTTCCAAATTCATTCAGTAAGTTTTCCAATTCAGGTGCTATTAGGAAGTACTTGTCCAGCGAGATTTGATTCTTTGTTATTCCTACTATTCCTCCAATCAATTTGAGTTGACGGTTTTCTTGCTTGATTCCATTTCTTTGATCTATCGATGTGAATTTAGCAAACCATTTGGGGACACAGAAGTTTCCCTTCTTGAATCCAGCCCAAATTTCTGGATGCTCTTTTTCCGTTTGTTGTAATGTCGAATTGTGTATTGATAGAGGCAAGCATAAATTAAACGACCATGGGCAAAGAAGCAATTTATAGATGATTCTACACTCTCATATGCAGCAATATGTCTCGTATGGTGGTTTTAACAAATTTAAGAATGGTCTCAAATTGCTTCATGTATTTTCCAATGAAATGTTACATCTTGTTTGCTGTGCCTTCCCATTGTTTAATCTTTAGGAAAATGTCTTGGAGTTCGAACATTTCGACTGTTTTTGTAACGGCATCACAAAGATTTTGTATCCTGTCTGAATCATTATTTATATTTTGCTAATATGATTGTCACAAAAAAGAGTAAGTTCCCTTAAAGAAAGATTCTTCCTCTGACAGAAGTTTCAGAAATTTCTGGAAGTATAAATTGTGCAAAGCGAACAAGGTTCCAATATTCAATACATGTACTTTCTGTTGGAGGTTTGTATTACTGTTGTAGATGATTAAATATTCACCAAACTGTAAAATTTGAACCGTTTTATATTGTGGCGACCATCTTGGATTTTAAGCTATTAGAATACCCAGAAAAAAATATCACCCTATTTTTCTAATGTTTATAATATCTTCTAACAAATTCAAGTGAGATGTTGCTTTTAACACACACACAAAATACACGAACTTCAATTTGATGACAAATGAGCCTACACTAAATAGAGCAAATATTGATTGAGTCCTAAATATAAATTACATGAGCAGAATAATTTTCAACTATTATTGTTAAACTCTCCAATAAGACTAAAAAAAACGCTGACTTGAACTCACCAGTTTAAGAAGAAACAATGCTGATCCTAATAAACAAACTGATTGGTTGAAGCGAAGTTTTAGGTACTGAAACAAACACATTAATGATTTGTATGAAAACGTATTTATATTTTATCACTTTTATTATTATCACTCTAATAGTATGGATAACATTAAAAATAGATTAAAAACGTTGTGTATATTTTAGTTATATAAATGAACATACTGTAGTATACTATTATAATAGGATTAACAAGTGTTCATGAATATAAATTATCCTAGGGAAGAATTCCGTGAAACTAAATCAAAATGAACAATATCTCTGTTGTATGCCTGGATCACGATTAGGAATACTTAATATCAAAGACTAAATTAATTTCACCATCCAAAAATTATGTCAAATACAAAGTTTTGGTTGTTTATTATGTGTTTTTATCCGATGATTCTGAAAATGAAGTCGGAATATATCTATCTATCAGCAGCCACCTTTTTTTAAACAGATCTACTTGGTTTCCCAGAAACCTTAAGAATGCATATTTTAAAATAATATATAATGCATATTTTAAAATAATATCATCCTATATTAATATTTTGACTTATTTACTGATATTACAATATGAACAAAAGTCATCCATTATTTAAGTGTTATTGGTCACTAGGCGAGTTTTCGCGATTGACTTAGTTACGTCTTGGTACAGTGTTATCGACCAAGTGGAGCGCAAAAACTACTTTGAGCTGTATTTCATAAACAAAAATGGCGGCTGGAGTAGAGTAGATATAACAGCCGGTAGGTTAATTTATGTAAAGCTATATGTACTACAAAATTATTTGAAAGTTACCTATTTAATTTTATTATTAATTAAATTGGTGCTTATTTTGACTTGGACTAAAATATGAATTCAATACATCAAGCTAAACATAGCTTCCAAAAAAAACCTAAAAAAACAGGAATTACATCATTATTTAAGAGTAAATAGGCCTAAATAATATGATACTCCATTTATTTTATCCATAGATAAACTGTTTTTAAGTGTCATTTATTTCTAGCTAATAAATGCTGTCAATTTTAATTTACATGCTGTGTTAAAACCCATTGGCTACGAAGTTGTACTCGTTTAAATCTAACATTAGGAGACATGCTGCTTTAAAATTGGCGCATAGTTCTAAGCTAATTGATTGGTGCCAGACTAGACTATTTAGTTTGGTCAAAGCAACTGTTACCAAACCTAGGTTTGGTATCATCTCGGTCATAAACACTCGTGAGCAGCCGTAATACCTGCAAACACTCTAGTCGCCAATACCAGGTCAACCGAGAGAACACTCCTATTATTTACTTACAAATGTTATATTAAGTGGAATGTTAAAGTGTGTGACTAATAAATATATGAATCTTTCTTCTTATTTAGATTTAGTGAAGAGACCGTTTAATCTGCTTTTATAATGTAATCATGCGTGCAGATAGGAAAGAAAAACTTAATGAGACTTTAATAATGTCAAAGTCATCCATACCTTTTAAAATCTCATTAGAGTATGAGTGTGTGAAATATGGTAGTTTGGTGGCTGCTAGTTTTTTATATATATATATATATTTAATATATATATATATATATATATATATATATATTTTTAATATATATATATATATATATATATATATATATAGTGAGTGTGTAGATAGAGTACGTGTTATCTATATATATATATAAAAAGAAGAGTCGTGACTCACTGACTGACTCATCAACGCCAGGCCCAGGCCCTTGGACCTAGAAAGCTGAAATTTTGCACAGAAGTTTCCTTTATAATGTAGACAAGGAATAAGGCCAGTTTTTCGAAATTCCCACGGGATAGGGAATAAAGATTATTTATATTTTCGCTTTAAAGTTGCCTTATTTCCGTAACTATAATTATTAGGGAGTTCAAATTTGGTATAATAATAAAAGGATGTGTTTGTCTGTGTGCGATGATAGCCAAATCTACGGGACGCAGAGATCTGAAATTTTTAACATAGGTGGACGGAAGGTGGTCCAAATGCACCTCGAAGCCGGATTTTTAAATTTTTAATTAGCTTTTTAATAAGGTTATTTTTAACAATTTTTTTTAAGAAAATATGTTTTATCTGGCTTATAATTATGTTTAAGAGATACGGGCACATTAAGGGTAGGGGGTGAAGCTTATGTAATTTTTATACCCCAGTGGGTGACGGGCAACGCCGTGCGTGATTGCTAGTATAATATATTAAGAGCTATACTACTCGTGTTAATCAGCGGGATTGCTAGTATATTATATTAAGAGCTATACTACTCGTGTTAATCAGCGGGATTGCTAGTATAATATATTAAGAGCTATACTACTAGTGTTAATCAGCGGATTGCTAGTATATTATATTAAGAGCTATACTACTCGTGTTAATCAGCGGGATTGCTAGTATAATATATTAAGAACTATTCCGCGTGTTAATCAGCGGGATTGCTAGTATAATATATTAAGAGCTATACTACTCGTGTTAATCAGCGGGATTGCTAGTATAATATATTAAGAACTATTCCGCGTGTTAATCAGCGGGATTGCTAGTATAATATATTAAGAGCTATACTACTCGTGTTAATCAGCGGGATTGCTAGTATAATATATTAAGAGCTATACTACTCGTGTTAATCAGCGGGATTGCTAGTATAATATATTAAGAACTATTCCGCGTGTTAATCAGCGGGATTGCTAGTATATTATATTAAGAGCTATACTACTCGTGTTAATCAGCGGGATTGATAGTATAATATATTAAGAACTATTCCACGTGTTAATCAGCGGGATTGCTAGTATAATATATTAAGAGCTATACTACTCGTGTTAATCAGCGGGATTGCTAGTATAATATATTAAGAGCTATACTACTCGTGTTAATCAGAGGGATTGCTAGTATAATATATTAAGAACTATTCCGCGTGTTAATCAGCGGGATTGCTAGTATAATATATTAAGAGCTATACTACTCGTGTTATTCAGCGGGATTGCTAGTATAATATATTAAGAGCTATACTACTCGTGTTAATCAGCGGGATTGCTAGTATAATATATTAAGAACTATTCCGCGTGTTATTCAGCGGGATTGATAGTATAATATATTAAGAGCTATACTACTCGTGTTAATCAGCGGGATTGCTAGTATAATATATTAAGAGCTATAATACACGTGTTAATCAGCGGGATTGCTAGTATAATATATTAAGAGCTATACTACTCGTGTTAATCAGCGGGATTGCTAGTATAATATATTAAGAGCTATACTACTCGTGTTAATCATCTGGATTGCTAGTATAAAATATTAAGAGCTATACTACTCGTGTTAATCAGCGGGATTGCTAGTATAATATATTAAGAGCTACTCCTCATGTTAATCAGCGGGATTGATAGTATAATATATTAAGAGCTACTCCTCGTGTTAATCAGCGGAAATGCTAGTATAATATATTAAGAGCTACTCCTCGTGTTAATCAGCGGGATTGCTAGTATAATATATTAAGAGCTATACAACTCATGTTAATCAGCGGGATTGCTAGAATAATATATTAAGAGCTACTCCTAATGTTAATCAGCGGGATTGCTAGTATAATATATTAAGATCTACTCCTCGTGTTAATCAGCGGGATTGCTAGTATAATATATTAAGAGCTATACTACTCGTGTTAATCAGTGGGATTGCTAGTATAATATATTAAGAGCTATACTAGTCGTGTTAATCAACGGGATTGCTAGTATAATATATTAAGAGCTATACTACTCGTGTTAATCAGCGAAATTGCTAGTATAATATATTAAGAGCTATACTAATCGTGTTAATCAGCGGGATTGCTAGTATAATATATTAAGAGCTATACTACTCCTGTTTATCAGCGGTATTGCTAGTATAATATATTAAGAGCTATACTACTCGTGTTAATCAGCGGGATTGCTAATATAATATATTAAGAGCTATTCCGCTTGGTTATCAGCGGGATTGCTAGTATAATATATTAAGAACTATTCCACGTGTTAATCAGCGGGATTGCTAGTATGATATATTAATAGCTATTCCGCGTGTTAATCAGCGGGATTACTAGTATAATATATTAAGAGCTACTCCTCATGTTAATCAGCGGGATTGCTAGTATAATATTAAGAGCTATACTACTCGTGTTAATCAGCGGGATGGTTAGTATAATATATTAAGAGCTACTCCTCCTGTTAATCAGCGGGATTGCTAGAATAATATATTAAGAGCTACTCCTCATGTTAATCAGCGGGATTGCTAGTATAATATATTAAGAGCTACTCCTCGTGTTAATCAGCGGGATTGCTAGTATAATATATTAAGAGCTATACTAATCGTGTTAATCCGCGGGATTGCTAGTATAATATATTAAGAGCTATACTACTCGTGTTAATCAGCGGGATTGCTAGTATAATATATTAAGAGCTATTCCTCGTGTTAATCAACGGGATTGCTAGTATAATATATTAAGAGCTACTCCTCATGTTAATCAGCGGATTGCTAGTATAATATATTAAGAGCTATACTACTCGTGTTAATCAGCGGGATTGTTAGTATAATATATTAAGAGTTACTCCTCATGTTAATCAGCGGGATTGCTAGTATAATATATTAAGAGCTATACTACTCGTGTTAATCAGCGGGATTGCTAGTATAATATATTAAGAGCTATTCCGCGTGTTAATCAGCGGGTTTGCTAGTATAATATATTAAGAGCTATACTACTCGATGTTAATCAGCGGGATTGCTATTATAATATATTAAGAGGTATTCCTCGTGTTAATCAACGGGATTGCTAGTATAATATATTAAGAGCTACTCCTCATGTTAATCAGCGGGATTGTTAGTATAATATATTAAGAGCTATACTACTCGTGTTAATCAGCGGGATTTCTAGTATAATATATTAAGAACTATTCCGCGTGTTAATCAGCGGGATTGCTAGTATAATATATTAATAGCTATTCCGCGTGTTAATCAGCGGGATTGCTAGTATAATAAATTAAGAGCTATACTACTCGTGTTAATCAGCGGGATTGCTAGTATAATATATTAAGAGCTATTCCGCGTGTTAATCAGAGGGATTGCTAGTATAATATATTAAGAGCTATTCCGTTTGTTAATTAGCTCGGATTCAGAGGGCTCAGTGAGTGGGGTACTGAAGTATGAGGATTTCGAGGAAAGGAGGAAGAAATATGGTGAAAGAATACACGCCTTGACCCCAGAGCAGAGGTCAGCATAGAGAGCTTCTTTCAGAAAGGCCCTGGAAGCGGCTGCGGAGGATGATGAGGATGTAGGGCTGGGAAGGAAGAAAGGGCAAAGAAAAGAAGAAAAGCGGCAGTGAAGGCCAGGCCGAGAAAGCAGAGAACGACGACAAGTCAGTGAGAGGGGAGGAGAGGGAAAGAGCGAAAGCAAGGGAATGGGCGAAAAGGCTCAGTCAGCTATGTGAGATGCTGAAACAGAAGAAGAGGATGCCAGAGGGCAGCATCCTAAAGATGAGAGACTTCGCATCAATGTTGCTACTGGATATGGCAGAGTTGGAGGGCAGAGTTGACGAACTCAAGACCGAGAACGAGAGACTGCGGAAGGAGGAGAAGAGGAAGTGGGTGGAAGAGGCTGTGCAAGTGCAGCGTCCCACCTTTGCGCAGATGGCTGCAGCGGGGACATCCAAGGCATCCGTCGTGGGATCAGGGAAGAGGATCGCTCCGGCCCAGAGAATAGAGAAGGACCAGACTAACAGGGGGGCAAAGTTGTTCATCACATCATGTAAGGGTGAGGAAACTAAGGTTATAAAAAATTGGGTCATGGGGACAATAAACCCAGCTAAGGATAGGATTCACATTAGGTCCATCCGGCCAGCTGGAAAGTCGGTTGTAGTGGAAACAAAGGACGGGACTGACCTAGACAAAATAAAAGAAAAGGTGAAGGGCATCGAGTCACTAAAGTGTGAGGAGCCCAGACGAAGGAGACCGATGGTTACAGTGTACGACGTACCTGTGGACATGAAAGAGGACGAGTTGAAGGAGGTTGTGTACTTGCAGAACCTAGAGGGCCGGATCACTAAGGCGGAATTTATGGCAGGGTTTGAACCCCGCTTCAGGACAGGGAAAAGAGGGAGGAGGGTAACAGACCATGTGGTGGAGGTCTCCCCTAATATAAGGCAGATGCTGGTGGGGGAGCGAGTTTATCTCCGGTTCACCAGTGTCTCAGTTAAGGACTTCCTGGTGGTTACGAGGTGCAACCGTGTATGGACCTCGGCCACAGGATTAAATACTGTCCTAAGAAGGAATCTGTTTGTGGCAGTTGTGGCCAGGCCGGCCATGAGAGGAAAGACTGCAGAGAAAAGGTAGGGAAGTGCATTCCGTGCCACAATAGGGGGAAGGACAAATGTAAAGCACCAAATAGTAGGGAGTGCATGACTTACCAACTCCTGCTGGACAGACAGATTAATGACACCGACTATGGACAGTGATATCAAGGACTTGGTTAGAGTACTAACAAAAATACTGGGACGGCTAGAAGGGGGAGACAAGGACAGGGATGGACTGAGATCCGGGAGTAGAGACGGAAAGGCTCGAGGGGGCAGGAATTGTCCCTCGAGAAGGAGGAGGAACCTAGCGAGAGCGGAGAGTTTTAGAGGGAGGAGAACGATAGCCGAGGCGATGGCAATATATCCGAATAGGAGTGGTAGTGTTCAGAAGAAAGAGGAAGGCGGGGAAATAAAGGAGGCAGGAGATGAAGAAGAGTTTTGGGATAATCTGGCGAGGTGTAAGATTCCTCTGCCAACGGTGGATATGGGGGCTCTTGTTAAGAATGGAGTGATGGCGACGGAGGATGTAATGCGATACGTCTGCTCGTGAGAACATTAATCCATCGTTGGTCATATGGGTTCATGGAGGCACTGTTGGAGTTTCTGACACACGGGGGACCTGTAGAAACGAGGGAGTTTTACAAGGCACAAACAGTTGATAGTTTTATAAGAAGGCTACTTAGGGAGAGGTGTAAGTATAGCTATGGGGCGGATGAATCATACTGTACGGAACTGGGGTTCAGATCCCAAGGGTATAGCCAGGTAGTGGCGGAGCGGGGGAAGGAAGTCAAATGCTTAAGAGATTATGAGGTGGTGGCATCTGGGTTTATCGGGATATCGTCAAAGACGGTATTTCGCAACAAGGGGGATCGCAAGAACATGGGGGTACCGGATGAGAAAGGAGTGGTAAGAGAAGGTACTATAGTTGGATTGGTGGGACCAAACCTAAGAAGGATGGGAAGAGGTGACAGGCTCTACATGAGCCCTAACCCAAAAGATGACTCTGTGATGAGGTTCATAAGGCAGTACTTCCAAGGGACCGAAGCGAACCCTGAGAGACTAATGCCAGTCAAACAAGGAGAGGGGATATATGTAACTGTATATGAAAAAAGAATCAGAATCGTCCTCGAGATGTTATTTTCGAAGGCTTACAGAATCTCGAAAGAAGTCCAAAGGGGGGTCCACCTGCAGGTGGTGGGGTTTGGCCTAGGAGTATGGCGGGGATCTGAGACTCAGAACGGTGTCTTCTACAGGGTGTTAAGGGAATGTTTGTATGTAGCGTTGGAAAGATATGGCTCGGAAGGGGGCAATATTGCAGTCCTGGAGCTACTATGGATGGAGGGAGTGGAGGAGTATTTCAAGGACCATGTAAACATCTTGGAGGGCAAAGGGGTGAAAGTGATCTCAACCAGAAGAGCGCTCTACCTAATACTGGGAAAAGGAGAGCATTATCTGGTGACTACATATGCGTGGGATGGGAACAGCTGGCCGGGGAATGAGTTCTGGGATGGAAGGTTTGGGTCCACTGGAGATTCGGCGGCCGCGTCTTCCACCCTGATATCTCAGGTGCACAACCCGGCGATAAACCCGCATGTGTTAAGAAATGTGCGAGTGGTGTGTGAGGATTCCCGCATGGCAATACTGGAAGAGGATGCTATACACCCTTTGAAGGGAAGAGAGGAGGACCCCGAGGAGAAGGTGGCTAAAGTCTCTTCAACAACAATAACAGAAGACTTGAAGGAAAGGCGAAAGAGATGGAACATCCAACGGATGAAGTTTTGGGTGAAGGGACCGGTGGTGATGAACGGGAAGGAGATTAAGAACAAAGGGAAGGGGGTAAAAGAGGGAGGTCAAGAAGAGGAAGGAAAAGTAGGCACCTCGGCGGGGGGGGGGAGGAAGAAAAGAGACATGAAGCGGAGGAGCTGGCGCTGGTGGGAGGAATAGAGGTGGAGAAGGAAGGTGGTGAGGAGCAAGAATCTAAGAGACTGGCAGGAGAGGGTTCGGGTTATAATAATTTTGAGGAGATCCTCCAACTCTCAAGGTTGGAGGAACACCAGACGCTCCACCTAGCGATGAGGCATGTTGTTAGGATCGGGCATGAGAAGGGCAGAACCATCGCGTTTTCGACACCAGAGGCCCTGGATAGAATCCAGCTAAAGGCGATAAACCTCCCAACGGAATGTCAACCACTCCTTGAGAAGATAGGGAAGGTGTTTGATAGAAGAAGAGAAACGATGGATACGGAGGAATGGTATAAACATTTTGTCCAGGCAAACGGTCGCGTAGCGTTCGATTCGAAGGAGGCTTGGCCCAATGTTATGTATTTACTCATAATCCCTGATGGGAGAGGAAATTAAGAAAATCAGAATTGGGCAGTTGAACGCTATGCGGAGCGTGACCGTGATGGATGAGATCAGGAGAGTGGTTGGAGAACTTAACATAGATATAATGTGCCTCCAAGAGCCCTATATTACGAGAGGTGGTAATATCGTGGGGGCGCAATTACCCCTGGGGGCAAGATCAGTGTATAATGGAGATAGAGCGATGAGTATTATAATAGTCATGCGCGGGGACCTCACGATAACAAGGGTGGGTCTATATTGCCACGAGAAAGTCACTTGCGTGGAAGTAAGATCTAGTACATGCGAGTTTATCCTAGTCAATATGTACTTCCAGTACAGAGAAGAGATAGAACCGTACCTAGAACAGCTAGAATCTATAGTAAATACCTTTAGGGAAGGCCGATTGTAGTGGTAGCGGATGCAAACGCGAGATCACCTCTATGGTTTAGTGATGATTTCAGAAGAGCCGATGGGAAGGTAGGAGGATATAGAGCTTATAAAAGAGGTGAGAAATTGGTGGAGGCTATCGAAACTAAGCAGCTGGAGGTGATGAACGTGTTTGGGAACCCGCCGACCCATGTGGGAGCTACAGGGGCTAAATCTAATATAGATGTGACTCTATGCAGCAGAGAGGCGGCAGGTATGATTCGAGACTGGAAGGTACTGGACGGGATAACAATAAGTGACCACAATATGATCACCTTTGAGGTAGTGGGAGGAATGGATGCAGTGAAGGGAGAGTCTAGAATAAGATTCAACATGAAGAAGGCCAACTGGGAGAAGATGAGAAGGGAGTTGGTCTTACCGGAGAGGATTGAGAGAGGGGGGAACGTGAATGCAAAGGCAAAAGAACTAACCAGGGCTGTACAACGAGCAATGAGAGCCGCCATCACGGTGAGGAAAGGGGGGAGGGTCATCACGCAGGGCAACAATTTTTGGAACGATGGACTTAGAAGACATAGGGCAAGGGCGAGAGCTGCACGTAGAAGATATCAAGCGGAGATGGATCCAGCGGCAAAGGGATTCCTGTTGGAAGAATACAGAGACAAGAAAAGAGACTACTCAGCCGCCCTTGCTCTAGCGAAAAGTGAGGGATGGGAAAGGTATGTGCAGGAGCAATTGAGAGCGAATGCATGGGAATACCTTTCCAAATGGCGACGGGCAAAGTGAGGCCCCCTACGGTCATCTCAACACTCAGGAAACCGGGTGGAGGGATGACGTCGGGGTGGGAGGACTCAGCAAGGTTGTTGGTGAGCTCGCTGCTCCCGGATGACGATGGGGTGGACAGTGAGAATCAGGGGAGATGAGAAGACAAATGACGGAACTATACCCAAATGAGGACAGGACCGACCCAGTGACGCAGGAGGAAGTAATCAGATTTGTAGCCAGAATGAAAAGGAAGAAGGCACCGGGACCTGATGGAATCAGTGTCGAGGTCCTTCAGGCCATCAGTGAACAGGTAGCACCCTTCTTAGCGGAGCTATTGAATGAGTGCACCACTCAAGGCAGAGTCCCGAATGTGTGGAAGCAGAGTGAGGTAGTCATTCTTAGTAAGGGTGATGAGAAGGATCCACAACTCCCGAAGTCGTACAGGCCCATATGCTTGTTAAACGTCTGCGGCAAGCTTCAGGAAAAGATAATGTGTGAAAGGTTGACATTACATAGAAGAATAGTAGGTATGCATGGGAAACAGTACGGCTTTAGGAAGGGTAGGTCCACGGAGGATGCTATCTGTGAGGCTGTAAATCTGATTGAGGGTGCACAGGGAAACACGTGATGGGACTATTCGTGGACATCTCGGGGGCATTTGACAATCTGTGGTGGCCCGCCCTTTTTGAGAGCCTAAGAAGGATACGATGTCCGGGGACCTCTATAGAGTCTTCCTGGACTATTGCAGGGACAGATATGCAACCTTGAGATGTCCGGGGACAGAGATTAGTAAACGATTAACGAAGGGATGTCCCCAGGGGTCGGTCTGTGGGCCGATCTTCTGGACATAGGACTGGAACCTGGACTGACAAAAGTGGAGGCTCTCCCGGGAACGGCGGGGTGGTCGCCTTCGCTGACGACTTGTTTATTGTAGTAGAAGCAATGTCAAGGATGGAATTGGAGACCAAGAGCGAAGCCGTGCTTGCGGGCTCAACTCTTGGTGTAAGAGAGTCAAGTTAAGTCTAGCGCCGGCGAAGACGGCGTATGTGCTGTTCCGGGGAGGGCTGAAGAGAAACCCTATAGTGAGACTGGAAGATGACTGGAGCTGGGTCGGAGCGATCGGGAACCCAAACGGAGCAGGCAGCCTGGCCGGAAGATGGGAAGATTAGATTAAGTGAATTGTAAACAATTGTGTTTTAAATATTAAATGTGAGCTACTGTTAAGCTAGGTTAAGTTAGTATTAAGTCCATAATAAGTGGTTTCGTTAGTGAGTAGGCGGAGCGAGAACTCCGGTAGGGCGCCTCCCCAGGTGGCGGATAGGGGGATGCTCGTCGCCGCCACCGGGAACCATGTACTTGGGGGCGGGGAGTCTGGAGGCGGGAGGGGTACCGGGGGATTTAAGTACCCGGGGCGGACCAACTATTAGCAGATAGGAACAATAAGGACATTAGAATAAGTGTGTAATTAATAATTATCTTATATTAAGCTAAAAGGACATATAATTGTAGGCAAGAGTTAAGCTGATAGAGAATAATAAGCTCCAAGTTAAAATATAGGTATTGGAGCATAGAGTTAGGATTAATGTAATTGCATTAATATGTATGTGTTTCAAATGTATGTGTTTCAATAAAGTTATATCTGTTAATTGGCGGGATTGCTAGTATAATATATTAAGAGCTACTCCTCATGTTAATCAGAGGGATTGCTAGTATAATATATTAAGAGCTACTCCTCGTGTTAATCAACGTGATTGCTAGTATAATATATTAAGAGCTACTCCTCATGTTAATCAGAGAGATTGCTAGTATAATATATTAAGAGCTATACTACTCGTGTTAATCAGCGGGATTGCTAGTATAATATATTAAGGGCTACTCCTCGTGTTAATCAGAGGGATTGCTAGTATAATATATTAAGAGCTACTCCTCCTGTTAATCAACGGGATTGCTAGTATAATATATTAAGAGCTACTCCTCATGTTAATCAGAGAGATTGCTAATATAATATATTAAGAGCTATACTACTCGTGTTAATCAGAGGGATTGCTAGTATAATATATTAAGAGCTATACCACTCGTGTTAATCAGCGGGATTGCTAGTATAATATATTAAGGGCTACTCCTCGTGTTAATCAGAGGGATTGCTAGTATAATATATTAAGAGCTACTCCTCATGTTAATCAGCGGGATTGCTAGTATTATATATTAAGAGCTATTCCTTGTGTTAAGCAGCGGGATTGTTAGTATAATATATTAAGAGCTACTCCTCATGTTAATCAGTGGGATTGCTAGTATAATATATTAAGAGCTATACTACTCGTGTTAATCATCGGGATTGCTAGTATAATATATTAAGAGCTACTCCTCATGTTAATCAGAGAGATTGCTAGTATAATATATTAAGAGCTATACTACTCGTGTTAATCAGCGGGATTGCTAGTATAATATATTAAGGGCTACTCCTCCTGTTAATCAGTGGGATTGCTAGTATAATATATTAAGAGCTACTCCTCATGTTAATCAGAGAGATTGCTAGTATAATATATTAAGAGCTATACTACTCGTGTTAATCAGCGGGATTGCTAGTATAATATATTAATAGCTACTCCTCGTGTTAATCAGCGGATTGCTAGTATAATATATTAAGAGCTACTCCTCATGTTAATCAGCGGGATTGCTAGTATTATATATTAAGAGCTATTCCTTGTGTTAAGCAGCGGGATTGCTAGTATAATATATTAAGAGCTACTCCTCATGTTAATCAGTGGGATTGCTAGTATAATATATTAAGAGCTATACTACTCGTGTTAATCATCGGGATTGCTAGTATAATATATTAAGAGCTACTCCTCATGTTAATCAGAGAGATTGCTAGTATAATATATTAAGAGCTATACTACTCGTGTTAATCAGCGGGATTGCTAGTATAATATATTAAGGGCGACTTTTCGTGTTAATCAGTGGGATTGCTAGTATAATATATTAAGAGCTACTCCTCATGTTAATCAGAGGGATTGCTAGTATAATATATTAAGAGCTACTCCTCGTTTTAATCAACGGGATTGCTAGTATAATATATTAAGAGCTACTCCTCATGTTAATCAGAGAGATTGCTAGTATAATATATTAAGAGCTATACTACTCGTGTTAATCAGCGGGATTGCTAGTATAATATATTAAGGGCTACTCCTCGTGTTAATCAGAGGGATTGCTAGTATAATATATTAAGAGCTACTCCTCGTGTTAATCAACGGGATTGCTAGTATAATATATTAAGAGCTACTCCTCATGTTAATCAGTGAGATTGCTAGTATAATATATTAAGAGCTATACTACTCGTGTTAATCAGAGGATTGCTAGTATAATATATTAAGAGCTATACCACTCGTGTTAATCAGCGGGATTGCTAGTATAATATATTAAGGGCTACTCCTCGTGTTAATCAGAGGGATTGCTAGTATAATATATTAAGAGCTACTCCTCGTGTTAATCAGAGGATTGCTAGTATAATATATTAAGAGCTACTCCTCGTGTTAATCAACGGGATTGCTAGTATAATATATTAAGAGCTACTCCTCATGTTAATCAGAGGGATTGCTAGTATAATATATTAAGAGCTATACTACTCGTGTTAATCAGAGGGATTGCTAGTATAATATATTAAGAGCTACTCCTCATGTTAATCAGAGAGATTGCTAGTATAATATATTAAGAGCTATACTACTCGTGTTAATCAGAGGGATTGCTAGTATAATATATTAAGAGCTATACTACTCGTGTTAATCAGAGGGATTGCTAGTATAATATATTAAGAGCTATACCACTCGTGTTAAACAGCGGGATTGCTAGTATAATATATTAAGAGCTATACCACTCGTGTTAATCAGCGGGATTGCTAGTATAATATATTAAGGGCTACTCCTCGTGTTAATCAGAGGGATTGCTAGTATAATATATTAAGAGCTACTCCTCATGTTAATCAGAGAGATTGCTAGTATAATATATTAAGAGCTATACTACTCGTGTTAATCAGAGGGATTGCTAGTATAATATATTAAAGGTATTCTCCTGTTAATCAACGGATTGCTAGTATAATATATTAAGAGCTATTCCGCGTGTTAATCAGCGGGATTGCTAGTATAATATATTAAGAGCTATACTACTCGTGTTAATCAGCGGGATTGCTAGTATAATATATTAAGAGGTATTCTCCTGTTAATCAACGGGATTGCTAGTATAATATATATTAAGAGCTATACCACTCGTGTTAATCAGCGGGATTGCTAGTATAATATATTAAGGGCTACTCCTCGTGTTAATCAGAGGGATTGCTAGTATAATATATTAAGAGCTATACTACTCGTGTTAATCAGAGGGATTGCTAGTATAATATATTAAGAGCTATACTACTCGTGTTAATCAGAGGGATTGCTAGTATAATATATTAAGAGCTATACCACTAGTGTTAATCAGCGGGATTGCTAGTATAATATATTAAGAGCTATACCACTCGTGTTAATCAGCGGGATTGCTAGTATAATATATTAAGGGCTACTCCTCGTGTTAATCAGAGGGATTGCTAGTATAATATATTAAGAGCTACTCCTCATGTTAATCAGAGAGATTGCTAGTATAATATATTAAGAGCTATACTACTCGTGTTAATCAGAGGGATTGCTAGTATAATATATTAAGAGCTATACCACTCGTGTTAATCAGCGGGATTGCTAGTATAATATATTAAGAGCTATACCACTCGTGTTAATCAGCGGGATTGCTAGTATAATATATTAAGGGCTACTCCTCGTGTTAATCAGAGGGATTGCTAGTATAATATATTAAGAGCTACTCCTCGTGTTAATCAACGGGATTGCTAGTATAATATATTAAGAGCTACTCCTCATGTTAATCAGAGAGATTGCTAGTATAATATATTAAGAGCTATACTACTCGTGTTAATCAGCGGGATTGCTAGTATAATAAATTAAGGGCTACTCCTCGTGTTAATCAGAGGGATTGCTAGTATAATATATTAAGGGCTACTCCTCGTGTTAATCAGCGGGATTGCTAGTATAATATATTAAGAGCTACTCTTCGTGTTAATCAGCGGGATTGCTATATAATAGATGACCAGTGCAAATCCTGGCCCTCTCATATCTGCTGTGTAACTATGTTGAGTAGCTGGATGAAACGATATCGTGACATGGCATTAATTGCCTTTGTCACTGTTTGGATAGAGCCAAGGACCCCTTCACAGAATGATACTTTTACACGAGACAACTTCTTGTTATGATGTTTAGAACTGGACATAATTTTAACTTTCCTAATATTCCCTCAGCTATCAGGCCTGTACCCCACAGTAGAGAGCTCTCCGTTACTGATTCATGGAGCTGAGGTCTAGAAGATGTTAGCTATGTCGAGTCCCTGACTGGCCTAGCAGCTGAGGAAGAAGAATAAGATAAATAGGTTTCAGAAAGTACGTCTTATGTTTAACCACTTTTAGTTAATCGGACAGGATTAAATGATCTGGTTCGTGTTCTCAGTTTATCTAAGAATCAAGCTGAAATATTGACTTCTTTGAACACTTCTTCTATGCACGATGACCTAGTCTACCGCAATGACGTGTACTCTTTACTAGAGGCCTTGTAACAGAAAGTTGTTGTTCTCGTTTGAGGGAGACAGTGGGGACAGGAAAGACCACTCTATCGAAAAGAATTGGCCAATTAGAAAAGCGCTCACTTCGGGACAGAATAACATATTAAGTCAGTGACTTGCAAACAATGAAAAGGTTTATCTTCCACCGATACATCTCAACCTCGGACTTAGGAACATATTTGTGAAATAGATGGATCGTAATGGCAAGGTTCTATTTCCCTAAAAGACAAGTTTCCTAGATTAAATGAAGCTAAGATCAAGGAGGGCATATTTGTTGGTCCACAAATAAGATAATTAGTGAATGTCCTTTCGTACAGTGATAAAAATAAACACAAGTTGTGGCTGATTGAGAACTACAGAGAACTACAGAGAACTGAGATGGCCTTTCTTGGACTCACGTTTGGAATATTTCCTCAACAACTTGGGAGCTGTAGGAGAACACCAGGATATATCTACCATTGAAACGTTAGAACATTTCAAATATATATTTATAATTATAATCATACTACCCATTCGGGCTATACGTTCTAGTTACACTAATGGGTTAGGAATTGAGAAGAGTGAGTGTAGAGGAAGTGAACCCACATTTGCGTGGAGGTAAATTGGAAAACCATTTAGGCAAAACTACACGCCCCTTTTTTTCACCCAAGTGAGATTCAAACCTTGACCTCCCCATCCTCGGCAGTCTAGAGTAACACGAAACTAGCACGTTAGCTAACTACGCCACTGAGGTTGGTCATAAATATATTAAATAGGCTACTCTGATGGCTAAGGAATTAATATGGTTGAATTTGAAAGAAATGTACCCGCTAAAGTGGCCGCATGGTGTAAGGCGCTAATCTCGCACTAGACTAGACTGTCGACAACGGGGAGATCAAGATTCAAATCTGAGGGTGGTTTTACACTCTCTCTCTCTCTCTCTCTCCATGCAAATGTAGGTAAACTTTATCTAAATATAACCTTTCCTATTCCTAATAATATCATCGTAATTAGTACATAAGCGTATAACCCTAACGGGTAGTTAGCCGTGGTGCTAAATGTCCACTCATTTACATGGATAAAAAGTGAGAAACCACCTGAGTGGGTTTCTAAACCTGCTCTCTTTGTAATCGGCAGTTCAGTAATTTATGAGAGTGATGCCTTAAACCATTCGACCACTGAAACGGATAGTTAGATATTAATTATTTCGGGAAGCTATTAAGACCTTATACTCACTAAAGATTTGAAGCGTGTAGAATATTGGGAGAGGTAGAGAAGTATGACTATGCCCTACCTCATAGGATGATGTTATTTGAAGCGTGTAGAATATTGGGAGGTAGGCGACGATCATGGTGATGTTGACAAACACCTCTACGGTGACGGACATCCAATACTGAGTGCCGAACAGGTACATCTCGGCTGGAATTCCCAGCACAGTAATACCAGAGATGTAGCTGCAAGCAGACAACATTTCACAATATAAACATTTTACATTTAGTTTACTTCCTCTCGACACCTCTGAGAGAAAGTATTGTGATCGTCAAAAGAATCAAACTCGAGGTTTTGATAAATGTCGACGTTTCATGACCCCTTGAAACAAAACAAAAGTTGTTTTCGCATTACCGTATGTCTGTCTGTATCTTGGGCTATAGCCAAAATTATTTCGCCGATTGGGCTAAAACTTGATATCTGGGGTTTTCATAATGTGCCCCCTAAAATTAAGAGTAGTTTACTAAAGGCAAAAAGAGAAAAATGGATTTTCTCAAAATTTGCTCCAACTATTTTGATTACATTATATATCTAGACATTGTTTGTAATTATAAACATGTTGGAAATGTTTATTTTCTTTTGAAAATGACTTTACACCGAGTAAATATTCAAATTTGTATAATATCTCCGCAACTATTTGAGATACAAAATAACTTACCATTGTTGAGTTGTATTATTATTAAAGATAAAAATCTCTTTTTTGAAATGTATTTTTATAAAACCAAGAATTTCTTAGCTATAAGCAAGTATATTTCCTTTTTTATTTCAGTTCTTTGAAAATGAATTTGATTCTTATGCTCTTTGGTGGACAAAGATATTTCTTTTACTCAATATTTCTGGAACAGTGTTCCTAGTTACAATCGCAATAGAGTGTATATTATTTCATTTATGATCTTTGGTGGAGTGTTTCTACAAAAATTTATAAACCTATTATTTCGTTTCACAAATCTGACGAGCTTTTAGTAAAATGATTATTTTAGATGAAAGAGAGATAAAGTCTGTGTGGTGTGCGTAAACATTAATTATTTCGAAATTTAAATAGCTCCAGTCTTTAGTCTTGGAAATGATCAAAAAGAATTATTCTTTTAATTATAACAAAGATGTGATGATCTAAAACGCATACAACAATATTTAAATGCACTACATTGCTATGTATCGGTGCGTCACGTGAGTAAATTGGCAAGACAAGTTCTTTTTATTTTTCCAAATTTTTATAAAATAAACATTGAATGTAAAATCTCACATGCATTGCAAGATTAAAAACAATGTATTTCTGCTCCAACATTTTAAGATTCAAAGGGATTGACACAATACAAGATGGGGTGGAATTAATTAGACGAGCTAGCTGAGTAAAGTGATGGACAACGTGCTGAGGTTTGCCCGACATCCGGCGGAGCTCGCCTGAGTGACATCTTCAGAAAGTGAACAAGTGTAGTTATGAAGTTTGCTTGTATTTAGCGAGATAATATTTACCTTTCGATTAAAGTGTTGAAAAGTTATTAATCGTCTCATTGTTTCGTTCCCAAATTATATAATTACACACATGTACAATTTTTCTATGGTCGAGTGCTTTTTAACTCAATGCAGCATATTAATATTAGCATAATAAAAGTATATATAGTGTATTTAAAGCTTTAAGCATTACTCGATGTCTCATCCAAATTCATAGGTTCTGAACCCCCCACTCAGAAATAACAGACAAGGAGGTAACAAGATAATGTTTTATTTAAATAATAAAACAAATATCACTTGAGACGAGTAGGACAGCTTGAATGTTTAAGGTGACATCAGTGTTCGTACGAAGCATGGTATTTATTTAAAATGAACATTCGAGAGAAAGAACCTGATTTAACAAGTATACACAGGTTTATGAACTCAAGAAATAGTTATAACCGAGGCAAACTTTTATTACATGACAGACGTAGTGTTCAAGTGTAACCCCCCTTTATTTATATACCAAATAAAAGTCAGGTTGGTCACAAGAGAGTTTATTTATTTCCAACAATAACAATACTCGATGAGAAAGAGTGGGACTAGCCCAGTGTTAGGCGCAGACATCAGCACAATAAAGCCACAATATTGTTATACACAAACAAGTGGTTAGGGGCACGACCCCGAGCACAAAGATGGCCGTCTAAAGGACCCACAGCATTAAGATACATTGAAAGTGACCTTCGTACTAATCCGTAGCGTATAATGGAAATAATTGAAGATCCAAACAATAACCCCAGTACTAACGATAATCATAAGATATAAACTACTCGCCATCAGCGACTTCAATAACAGACGTGTAAGGCAAGGTGCCCACAAGGAAGTTGCCCAATACAACTATTCAAAACCCCACCACACAGAGCCAATATCCATTATACTTTGGGGGCTTTCAGTATTCAGTGACTTAGCCACAAACAAACTAACAAACTAATTGCGTGGGCTCGCGACCCCAGAGTTGACTAACTAGACTTAGACTAATAGGAGTTCTAACTCCCCAACAATGATTAGTAACGTAATCAGCCAACATAATTATACCAAACGATTTAGCAAATACCCTGAATATTAAACATGGTGGCGATAATGGTTTCAAAACAATCCGTGAAGCGGATGAGATACGCTAGCCTGAATAGTAATTTCTTTGAGTCCAGGTCGCCCCGCCATGATCTCTACAAAAAAGACCCGCAGCCTCAATATAAAATAAACAAAGTTAAAGCATAAACAAATATCGCCCAAACAGTAATTTTGAACAAATCCAGGCCAAACAGAATTTTGAAGTAAATAGTAAATAACCTTAACCTAAACCTAAACCCACACTAAGTGCCTCACCTAGAGAATGTGGAGAAATGCGTCCCATGGCTATAGAGTCCTGCCATTATATACACATAGGTAGAGTCACGTGTTCTCATAGCGCGGGAAGCAGAGCTGGGAAAGGGGGGAAGGGAGTGCACTGTTCTGGAACAACCTCCCATATTCCGGGCGTAATTTCAAATCGCGCGTCGCCCGATGACCGTTGATATCACTGCACTGTTGCCGGTGCGCACGGGTCTTCGCACGTCGATCGTCTCTTGTTTTCTCTTGGAGTGGGAGTAGGCCTAGAGGTGTAACCTCGGTGATGGTTACTCGGCTCAGTTGAAAACAAACCGGCCGCGAAGTGTGTGTTGTGTGGAGCCTCGTGGAGTAGCCAAATGGAGACAGAATTGGCGAGTCCAACCACGCCTTTTCTTTTCATGTTGTGACTATGTCACACAAGTAACCTTGCGTGCTGCTAGTTACTTGGACTGTTTCACATCAGTCCCAACATTATACAACTAATAAATAACATTCACAAAAATATCTATTCTCACCCATAAATGGCGGCTCAAAACATCAGCTACAACAAATTCTTAATTAACCTTACAAACTATCTCAATCTACTTATCCTAAGCCAGTCACGATTCAATATACTGGCAAAATAAAACAGTATCGCATGGAATATATTTTTTATCAACCTCCTAAATCTGAACAGGATATAATTTGTAATCAATCACAAAAAATGTGGAAATTTAATTTAATAATGACGCCATCAAATGGCTGGCACACAAATTTATCTTGTGATCCAAAGATTCTAAAGAAACATACGGTAAATAGCTGTAAGTTTAATTATCTAAAGTTCAATGACAGAATATTAACTCGTTACTGGCCCTTCTTTCAGCTGACAAATAAAAGGTTAAACAAACAATTAAATAGTATTTAGCGCCTTCAGGTGGTCTCAAGCCTAACTACATGCAAACATAAATCAATTACCGCGTTTATCAAAGCAATGACAATAATCTAAAGGTATATCGCCGTCTCGCGGCCCTATCTCAAACTAACAGCCGATAAACTCTAAAGTGTAGCAACAATATTAAATAATCTATTAATAAATAACAAGATGATTAAACTCTACGTGACACTAAAATATGGGGAGCCGGTTAACCACGCTTTCTGTTAACAAACAACCAAACTTTCAATAAAAAAAGGGTTTGAAAGCGATCCATGATGTTGATATGCAGAAATTACGTGAAAACATGTCCATGGAATGCATCATTTCAAAGTTTAAAATATAGCTTTACTCTAACCGTGAAAACACTTAAGGTTTACCATGACCTTAAAAATCCAAAAATAATAATTCCATTTAACATAAAATCCATGACCAAAAATAATATATTTAATATTTAGAAATTCATAAAAGATCATTTTAAAAAAGGTTAAATTAACTAAGTTGAAAGGTAATTTAGAGCATAAAGACATTTATCAAACTATAACAGCGTCACTCACCTTAACGAAGCCAGTATTGCAATAAGTGACATCATTACATAATCATATCTCTATGTAGTCCTTGAGTCTATCACGTGTTCTCAAAGAGTGGTAATGACAGGAGGGGGAGAGGGGTAAGGAGTAGCGTTCTTCAAGAATATGCTGGAAAGTACGACGTCCACCTGGACGTCAGTGGAAAGGACCAGACTACGGGCTTGCCAGACAAAGCCGGTAGAGCGCAGTGAACTCACATGCATTTCACTCTTCTCTTTTTTTGCTTGGGCGTGGCTTGTTAACAGTGACGAGGAATGAACTACGGGCCTCGGTGCAGCTGGGTATTAGGCAGTGCTGGGTGTTGTCGTAGAGCCGTGGTCTTTCTGAGACGAGTCAACTGGGTCCAGAATGGTGAGTAACTTCAATTGTTTAGGTCGTTGTAACGAGGTTACAGTTCTACATCCCTCTTCTAGAATCTTTCTTTCAATATCTTCTAAATCAGGCTGAACAATATTTGTTTTGTGTTCCTGGTATTTAAAAACAAGCTATTTTTATTTATTTTTTCTGTCCATTTAGTATTGTTTAGTAAACACTATTTTTTAGTGAAAGTAGGAGAAAAATATGATAGCCCTGGCACAGTTAATTTATTCATTTTTATATACAAACCGTAGCTGATCAAATTCTGATTTGTTGACCCTTGGGCTACGGTTTAGATAGTATAAGATTGTAAGGTGCAATAGTCACTCTTCGAGTAGATTGCCATTCTTACAATAAAAAGAGATGGAGGTGTAATTAATGGGACCTTCGTCCGTCACTGTCGTTTAGTTTCATTTTTATAGTAAAAGTTAGAAAGTGGTTTAGTAAATAAATATTAATTAATTAATGTGATATATATATTTATTAATATTTATTCCCGGCCCCTTGGCTCAGTCAGTAGCGTGTCTGTATACTGAGCTAAGGAGCCTGGGTTCGATTTTCGACATGACTAAATAATTTACCATTGGTGAAATTTGAGTTTTCTCTTTCATGTAAAGCGTAGAGAGGTAGTCTAGAAATGTTTACTATACCTTTGGCCAATTAAAGTTTTTACACATATACCTGGTGAGTGGTAAATCGTGGATACGGACAGTACTACACGATTAGGTGAGTAATTACAATTCAAAAACACTCTTTTAAAAAAAAAAAAACCGTTCTTCCTATAGCCTTTGAGAAAAATTACATTAAAAGTTAGAGAGGGGTGATGTGAAATTTGATAGTCACCGGTGATTAGACGTAGACATAAATTCGAGGTCAGTATCATGTAAGCAACACTGAGCTATTCACTCTTAGACTATAGGATGTGGCAATTACCATGGAGCATCTGACAGCTGAGCTGGACCTGTGGCGCGGCTGTACGGGGATCGATTCCCCGGAATACATCAACCAAAAGTGAATGTGTTTCGCCGTTTGGAATAACGTTGTCGGGAGACAAGTCGAATGAGACCAGCTCCAAGAGTGGACACAGGATGGTCACACAAAATACGGACAGCAGGTGTTGAATATGCTGTAATAACTGTCTTCCAACATCAGCCAACGCGCAGCTCCCGAGATGTAGCAGAAGCTATGGGGAACAAGTGCGGTGGATACTTAATAAAGTCCACCCCAAACAGTGAATCGGGCATGGGAGGCGATTGGAATGGCCACCAAGGTCACCGGACCTCACACCACTAGATTTGTCTTGTGGGTTCATCTCAAAACACAGGTATACACAACTGACAGCCCATCGCAGTTGCCCGAGGACATTGTGCCACGAATCCATGCGGCTGTTACGACAGTTGACGTAGAAATGCTACGCCGTGCACCAAGGCCGTGGTGAGGAGGGTTTGGAGGTTGAAACCCCCCAAAATGTTATTAAAAATTATATATGGTTCAAATAATATCAAAATTACGGTAAAAGTATAAATTAGGGAGCTGTGTTATCATAAAAAGGACTTCAAATAGCTTCTAGATGTGTTTACTATTTAGAATTTTTCCTAGCCTTCGGTAGTTAGAGAAAGCCTTAGAGAACTTCTAGAACTGTTTATCATTTAGAATTTTTCTTTGCCTTTAGCAGTTAGGGGATGGGTCCACCAAACCTCCCCTGAAACTATTGGCTGGCTACGGCCTTGCCGTGCACACTGAGTTCAAACACCATTTAGAGTAATGCATAGTTCTGCGAGTATCAACCTTCGACAGGGCCGTTTCTACCATTAGGCTAGACTAGAGGGCCACCTAGGTCGGCAAAATGTTAGGGGTGGCCCATTAATGGAAAATTTTAAATTTTAAATCAAGTAGAGACAAAGTTGAGCAAATCAGGAGAAAAAAATTAGGAAAAATTAAAACATTGACTTGTTTCAAAAGCATACGGAACTATCACTTAATAAGTGTTTACTTTACTAATGTAAACATTGCCTCTACCTATCTAAAAAGTAAGAAAGTAAAAGAGCCGCTACTGAGTACGAAACATAAACAAACTTATGTCATTACCTTGATTCGTCTCTGCCAAGAGCTGGAGGGAGGGACTTGCTCGGTGACTAGGGATCATGTCACGACTCAATACATCCCTCCCTCTTGTTGTTTTTGTCTCTGTAGGTCAGTTTTGTCAATTATCAGTTGTATTGATTGGTTCTGTATAAATGTGAATAAGTGTGAGGGCTGCGAGAAACAAAATGGCACCGACTTATTAATTTAGATTTTGTGATGGCTGGGAGAAAACAAACGTCAAAAAATAATTAATTTGTGAACAGTAAGCCGATTAAAAAAATTCTGTGTAGTAAGATGTAAAATGGGGAAACCCCGACTTTCAAAAGCTCATTGTGTACATACATATATATTTGACTGTGTCTCTGTCTATAAAGTGTAAAGTGTAAGCATATTTAGTAGCGTAGACCGCGGATCTGTTGGATAGCAGTGAATATTTCCCGCATATATTCGCACAACTTCAGAAAAGGGAGTAGGAATTTGGATGAAATAAATCTTTGTTTAGCGAGAAAATAAACTACTGCCTTTTCTCAAACAAATTAGCCGTTGTTTTTTTTAAATTTGACGTACACGCAAAAATACCATCTTATTGTTTGATATAATATTTGAAATGAGTTGGAATCAAGATATTGATTTTAAAATAGATTTACAAAAATTGTTTCCATTAATGTCACTGTCTAGTGAGTGTCTTCTTAAATTTTTCGGTAAAAATGTTGTTACAAATTTCTAATGCAATGTACAGAATTAAAATATACAATATTCAGAATTATTATTGCCCTATATTTTTTTAGGTAGAAAGGATCAAAAATGGCAGACAATAAAATCCTCTCAGGTGATCAGTACAGAAAAAGAAAAGCTGATAGAGAAATAGAACGATCTAAATTAAATAGTTCTATTGAAAAATGTCTACGTTCTCCAGAGAGTTCTCTTGAAACCGGTGAGGTATCAACTTCAAATTCAGAAAAATATTACGATATAGGCCTAACAGACAAGGACATAGAAGTTAACAACCGAGAGCAAGAAGAACAGGTTGTAGTGAATACTGCAAAGGATAGTCTTGAAATGGAAGATGGTGATCAAAGTAAACGCCCTAAAATAATTGAAGAAAGAAGAAAAACATATCATTCGGATCCTACTTCCTGAGAAGTCTTACCAAGAAGTGAACACAGATTAAGAACTCTTTTGGTTGAAAATGGGCCAAAACAAGTGAGCAAAACATCCCTCTTGGTTTTAAAAATAAAGGTAATTTTTATCTGTACATTATAAAGAAAACTTCCAAATGGAGAAGAAGTTTACCGTGAATATCTCCAGTATTCTGTATCAACCGATAAAGTTTTCTATTTTTGTTGCAACGTATTTGGCGGAAATTCAAGTTCAAGTACAAATCTCACTCAGAATGGATGCAAAGATTGACATAACATATCAGCGATTCTGTCTTCCCACGAGAAGAGTGTTGAGCATATTACCAACTTCCATAACTGGAAGGGCCTGTATACAAGTTAACTCAAGGCGCAGCTATAGTGTTGGTACAAAAAAGCTTAAATGAAAAGAAAATTACTGGCTTCAGAGCTTAGAGCGTGCAATATATTTTGTAAGAGTTCTAGATGCACAAAATTTGGCCTTCTGTGGCAGCAGTAATAAACTTCATGCTCATGACAATGGAACTGTTCTTAAAATTGTATAATTTATCGTCTTGTTTGATCCTATTATGAAAGAACATCTCAAGAGGATACAAAATAAGGATAGAATACATGCTCACTATTTAGTCAACATTATTCAAAATGAACTGATCCAAGTGCTATCAAATAGTATCAAAGAGAAAATTATTTCATTAGTTAAAAAGGCAAAGTATTTTTCAATCATTCTTGATTGCACTCCAGATATCAGCCACACGGAAAAAATGACCATGATCACAAAATGTGTGAACATCGTGCAATCTTCAGGAACGGAGTCATTTCAGTCTTCTATCGAAGAATTCCAAGAAAGCATCACCGTGAAAATAAAATAACGCTTTTTGGGATTTGTACCACCAACCGAAACCCCAGATGCAACATGTTCTGATCAATCAGCTCCAAAGCTTGCCATTGTCAATTGAAGACCTAGGAGGTCAGAGCGATGGTAACGGGAGCAATATGAAGGGCAAGGAAATAGGTCTGTAGAAGAAAATTATAGATAATAATCCGTGTGCCTTCTATATCCCCTTCAGTTCCCACAACCTGGACCTCGTGGTAAATGAGGCTGATTAGTGTTGCCCTGAAGCAACAGCTTTTTTTTAATTTTATACAATGACTTTGTGTATTCTTTCTTTCAGCTCCACGTCGATGGGATATACTGAAACGTCATATACCATCTTTGACTATAAAACCTCTGAGTGATACTCTGTGGTCAAGCAGGACCGAAGCCTTAACTTCCATCAGGTACCAGTTACCGCATGTATATGATGTGTGGTTTGGAATTACTGAAGATTTAACTCTGAAAGGCTCTTCTGGTACCATGACTAAGGTTGAAGCACAAGTCTTCTAAACAGAATATTTTCATTTAAGTTTGTTGTGGCAGTTATAACATGGCAAAATATATTATTTCAAATCAATTTGACCAGTAAACTGCTGCAAGAGAAATAGTTTTACTCTTGATAAAACAATAAATGTGCTTAAAAATACATAGGAGTATTTAAAAAACCATGAGAAGTGGCATGGAGTTTGAGAGAGTTTTGATTGATGCTCGAGAGCTAGCTGAAGAAACCAATATTGAGCTAATTTTTTCAGCCAGAAATAAGAGGGAGGAAAAGGAAATTGTTCGCTTACAAATCAGAATTTGAAACCATCGCTGACCCCAAAGAGAAGTTCAGAGTAAATTACTATTTTGCAATATTGGACACGGAAATTAGTTCTGTAAAAGAAAGATTCACACAGTTGAAAGAAATTGCAAGATAATTGGGTTTTCTCTACAATACAAGTGACCATAAGATGAAAACTTTCAAAGAACTCATGGATTTGTGTATCAAATTGAAAACAGCTCTAACCCGGCATAGCCCTGGAGAAACCCCATCTTTTCTAAAGGACATTGATGTGGCACTTCCGCTTTGAACTTTCAGGAATAAGTCATTGAATACAAAAAATACGAAACCTGAATATGTACTGAACTATCTGTGTCAAAACAAGTTAGAAAATAGTTTTCCTAATTTGTTCGTAGTTATTCGTATCCTTTTTACTTACATTACTTATTTACATTTAGAGATCTTATTAAAGACTTGGCTAAAATAAAGTAGTAGTAAAAGGGCGACTATGTCCCATCGATAATTATTCATAATTTGACCTATGAGACTATGATAGTGACGTTTCAATGACGTATGGCGTGTATAGAGTGACGTTTTCAATGACGTATGTCAGGTATAGAACCGTCCTGAGCCATAAACTGTAATAATGCCGTATGAGGCTATGGTCTAACTAAAATATTGGTATGATAGTGACGTTTCAATTGACGTCACATTGACGTCACAGGATTAAGACGTCTTCAAATTTAATGAATTATTATTTTGTGTGAGCATTAACCATCACTACTTGCCATGTTTTTTATTTGGAAAACCTGTATTTTAGACATTGACATCACAGGATTATGACATTTTCAAATTTATTGAATTATTATTAACCATCACTACTTGCCATGTTTTTTTATTTGGATAAACTCTATAAAGGAGAAAACCTTTAATTTAGACATTGACGTCACAGGATTATTAAATTTTCAAATTTAATGAATTATTATTTTATGAGAGCATAAACCATCGTCATGTTTTATTTGGATATACTCTATAAAGAGAAAAACCTGTATTTTAATGTTGTATGGCTTTTACTACAAATATATAATTTAAATGAGAGGGAAATATTACTAGAAATGAAAAAATAAGTACAAGTTTCTCCACATTTAATTATTATAAAAAATATACATATTTCACAATTTATTATTGTTATCCATAAAAATACAAAGATCGTCATACAGTGACAGATAGTCAAAATATGGGATAGGATCGGATGGGTCTACAAACGAGTCTGGATACCCTGGATGGGTGAAAACAGACGCAGACAAAGACAACTACGTTAGCGAGTATTACAAAACAGAGGTAATAGTGCTGGATAAAAACGAAATTGTTAAAAATCCAGGAAAGCGCGCACTTGCCAAATTGTGTTTAAACTCTTTCTGGGGACTATTTGCATTGAACGAGAACAAAACGCAGACCACCATTGTGAACAACCCAAAAGACTTTTTCTCCCTACTCACCAGCCCGGGGACACAGGTTCGTAATATTATTTTCCCTAATGACGAGGTTGCTTACGTCTCGTGGACATACCGTGAAGAGGCCGTACTCCCCCTGGATACGGTCAACGTGCCTATAGCAGCGTATGTGACCACCGGTGCCCGTATGAAATTGTATTCATATCTCAGGCACTTGGGCTCTTCTTGTCTTTACTGAGACACAGACTCTATTATAAGTGTGATAAGACCGTCAGACACGTATACGATACCGACCGGTGACAAGTTGGGCGACATGACAAATGAGCTGACCGCCTACTCTGAGAGCGCGTACATTACAGAGTTTGTTTCCGGTGGACCGAAAATTTTTTCTTACTATGTGTTTGTCCCAGAGACAAAAGGATACAGGTCCACCACCAAAGTCAGGGGTATAACACTTAACTATGAAAACACAAAGATTGTAAACTTTACTAGTATTAAAGACATGATTTTGAAAGACATGGACCCCGTACACGTGACTAACCCACGAAAAATTAAAAGAAAAAGAGGCCCCATCGTCGTCTCCCAGTTGGAGAGAAAAAATTATAATATTTTGTTCACTCAACGTAGGAGATTGAATAACAACACGTCCGTACCCTACGGCTATAGTTGATGCTAACCCCGGCCGCTGGTATAGAAAACTATCAGTCAAATATATATTGACATTGTTCTTCTCTCTCTCTGATTCCAGTGTCATCTGTATTAAAATTCAAAAAGTTAAATAGAAACGCCATATCGTCGGTTAGAGCCACCACACGCTCTGCAGGTCTATACTTGAAAAGTCCCTACAATTGTAGTATACAACCCTCGTAAAGGCGTTTAGTTAAGATAAATATTTCTATTATATTACCGGTGGGAACGTACGGTAGAATATCTCCGCGATCTAGTCTGGCTCTTCACCACGGCATAGATGTTTTGGCCGGCGTTGTAGACGAAGACTATCGTGGTAATATTTGCGTATTACTAATTAATCACGGCCACACTGTTTTCACAATTAAAAGGGGTGATAAAATGCGTGAAAATTGATTACCCTAGAGTTGAACACACTGATTCGCTATCAAACATTCAGAGGGGGGAGGGAGGGTTTGGATCGAGTGACATCACTATAAAAAAGGGGAAAATTGATTACCCTAGAGTTGAACACACTGATTCGCTATCAAACACTCAGAGGGGGGAGGGAGGGTTTGGATCGAGTGACATCACTATAAAAGATCGTGTCACCGGTAATTGTAATTTAGTATAATGGATCAAATCAACGCGTCCATCCTCACGTACTCGGAGAAGCAGGATTTGTGTCTGATGTCTGCCGCGGAGTTGAATAATTTACCTATAGAATTTATTAAAACATACGCGTCTAGAGATATAAATCGCGCTTGGAACTTAATCTCTCCCTCTGCGCAGCACGAAATGAAAGATTATAAATATTGTTTGGAACATTATAATAGGGGCGTAACGCAGATTAATGGTCCGCAGTCTATAAAGAAAAATGTCATCAATGTCTGACATCGTCGTAGATGAGCCGTGATATTTATGTACGTGACTGGGACACTGACTGTTAATTTTTTTTTACAGTTGTCTCCTCACACAATGACTGTTAATTTGTTTGTTTTTTCCATTACAGTTTTGGTTCAACATCGACAACATGACCAATGTGGTGCACATCGATGTCTGTGTTGGTACACCCTTTTACACTGATATTAGCGGGACCGTCTAATTGCGGTAAAACTACTTTTGTAGAAAATTTTCTGTTAAATTTAAAACAGGTGTGCAGTGTGGATAAATTTGATAGAATTCTGTGGTGTTTTAGTGAGAACAATTCTATTCCCTCGCGATTATCTAGTCACGTCACACTACAAAAAGGTGTACCGGACAATTTCGATTTTAAGGCCGGCGGGGCTCAACTCATCGTGCTGGACGATTTAATGAACGAAGTTTATTCTAAAAAAGTGTGTGAACTTTTCACCAAGGGCAGTCATCATAGAAACCTATCGGTTATTCTGATCAAACAAAATCTTTTCAATCAGGGGAGTAAGTCACGTGACATCTCGCTCAACGCTAAATACATTGTGGTGTTTAAAAACCCGCGTGATCAAACACAGATAAACTATCTAGCTAGACAAGTTTATCCGGATAATCCGTCCGAAATACAAAGAATCTATAGGAAAGCAACCGAATCCGCTCACGGGTATTTACTTTTTGATCTGAGTCAGAACGCGGACGAACGCTTGCGCTTCAAAACGGACATATTTGACAGTGTTTGCAAAGTGTTTGTCCCCGCGCGCGCTTTCCTGGATTTTTAACAATTTCGTTTTTATCCAGCACTATTCCTTCTGTGAAATACTCGCTAACGTAGTTGTCTTTGTCTGCGTCTGTTTTCACCCATCCAGGGTATCCAGGCGCCTCCTGTTTGATCTTGAGGAACTTGTTAATATAATCTACAAACAGTCCCCCTTCTCTGGTCTGGGGATCAAACTGGGTAATTTTATATTCCCAAAATTCGTGTACTCTAACCATTGTGTAGCCCATTTCTAGCGCTACTTGAACCTCGTCCACTATCCATGTGCCTGCAATAGTCCTCCCAGAGTCTGTGTGTAAACAATCACCTAGGTTCATCTCGTTTGCACAAGAGGAGCATAAACAAAACATTAATTTTGATTGTGTCTTGTAGGGCAGTACGGGGTGATACAAATTTCTAGGAGGCAAAACAGTGCATTTAATTAATCCCTCTCGGTCTACCACGTCGACGGGGCAATCGTCGGCGACAAAAGCATTTATAGGGTGACCTACAGGAAATTTAAAATATTTGCATACCCAGCGATATAAACTGCAGACATCAAGATAGCCTATTTTTTCGTCGGGGTTTGTCTTGTAGTGAAAAGTCATAGACTCACAAGGTCCACCGTACAGTGCGTCACGTGGATTGAGTAGGGCAGTTTGAATCATAGGGTGATTGCTTAGCTCTAGATCTAGTTGTGTCTTCAGTCAGTATTTTGTCAAAGTCACACTCTTTGATGTTGTAACAGTGTACCCTGAGGCTCTAAATGCTCGATCTCTCAACAGAGTGCACTCGTATCGCTCGGTGAGAGTCTCTTTCGTCCCTGTTATAGTCGCGTCACGGTTCGAAAGACATGTACACCAGTGGAAGAAACATCCGTCAAACTCAAAAATCTCTCTCGTCGCGTCACAGTAGCCGTCCACTTTCCTACCCAAAATTTCTATCTCACGCCCGTTGAAGGCATGCCGAATATCGGGTCGGGTTTTCTCCAGATAGACTAACCATTTTATGGCTTTCACAGACTGTCTGTCACCCCACCTGTATCCCCCCTTGGGCAGTATGCCTATCGTATCGGGGGCTAAGAATAATTTTCTAAATAAACGATTACATGCCGACGAGATTGTGATAGATTCTCTAAAAAACGTCTGTCGCACCTATATTTAGAAATAAATGACGAAATGTACGACAACCCTTGCGTAATACATTTACGTCATCCACACAATAGGCCTCCAGCTCTGCCTTATTATTAAATATATACCCCTGCCGCAGTTTTTCAGCGTGCCATACCATAAAGTCATTTCGCTCATCCGGTTTCATATAATCCGCACCGAACATTTCGGGACCGGGCATCTCACCGATATAATTTAAATTCTTTTCTGTATTAAACAAATAGGGGTAGTGTCCTTTTTTACAGTCTAGTCCAAACGCTTTCGGAATCTGTCTCAGTTGCATGGGTAGGAAACATAGGCTGTCTTTAAATTGTATGTGGTCCATTGTCATGCAGAGTATTTTAGTTCTGTCCGCGATAATTTTAGGGGTGCAGTTTAGTTATAGAAATCTATTCAGGATAAATATAGCGTCAAAGCCTTTAGAATTATGCCCGAGACAAACAATTTTATTTGCAAACGGTCTCGGTTGTCTCAGGTAGACGATGAAGCCGTCTACCGGATTATCCCAAAAGGAATGAGATCGTTTCCCGCATTGGTCACAATCCTCGTCCATATTATCGTTAAATTCACATTTTACACAATAGTGTTGTACATTAAGAAAATTCGGTTCGTGTACAAAACAATCATTGGTTATAGCGCGATCTTGTCTAGTCTCGAAATCATAAAAGACCATTAGATATTTATCATCGAGCTGCTTCCGACTCAACACCTGCATATAACAACGATGCGGGTTTTATTTATTTTGTTTGCACGTCGCGCAGTATAATTTAAAACATTCGTGACTACTCCCCTTTGTTTTATCACAGGTAATACACACCTGTGTTAAATCACAAACTGTTTTCTTACCGTCAATTTTATTCGATTTATGGCTAGTGAAACAAGTGGCAGATCTAAATATTCTGTTACATTCAGTGCAATACACATTTTTTCACTTTCATACAAACACGGAAGTATGGACATACATATAAGGCAAGTTCTCTTACATGAATGTCTCGCACCTCTTTTAAAACCGGTATTACATCCGTCGCAAAAATACCGAACTGAAAATGCCGCCGCCATATTGATTATTACGTTAAAGTGATGCGTGACGTCATCGTACAGTATATTAATGTACCTAGTAGAAGACGAAACCCCCTCATACCACAATCCGTTGACCGTCGAGAGGGTATTATACACACGTAATTTATATTCGTCCCCAAAATAACGTTGAAATTTATCGAGATGTTTGCGCCCCCCTCCCCCGGATAAATCTACACGCGCTTTTGCGAGAAGCTCATCTACAGCATTTTTTATTTTCCGCCCCTGAATATATGATTTATAATTAATATCATTAGTGCTTTTGGCTATCGCTATTACTATGGCATGAGCCAAACAATTCGTCAATGATTTAACAACGACAATGCTCCTTTTTTATGATGACTTAGATAATCGTTTGGAAAGCACCTTCTTTTTAATGCTCTACCGTTGCCCATCAACATTTTGATATGATTCACTTTAATCCTCAACACATCGGCTATACCAAATCTGGCATAACTCTGAATAACTTTTGTTAATGTATTCATAATACTGTTCACATCAATTTGATCACATCTACGGTACGAAACGCCGACCGGTTTATCGAGGTTATTCTCCGTGTTCGTGATCGTGAGTCCAATTAAATCGTAAGGCGCCGTACCTCTAAGCAAGTATGCTAATAGGTTTGAAAAACATGTCTTTAGATAAAGGAGTGGAATCATGTTCATAATCATAGGCTTGAATCGAACTAAAATATCCCTGCCTAATGTGTTGAACCTAGTATACGATCGTCCTGTCTCTCTTATTATGGTAAATGAGTCATCAGTGTTTGTAATCCCTCCCGTATAGTCAAAAATGTGTTCGCGCTGTCTGTTAATGTCTGAAGTAGAGGGTCTAGCATTGTCGCTAGATTCGCCAGTTTTAAATGTTTGTTTGTTAGACACTAAAAAAAAAAGAAAAAAGAAAACTAATTGTTAGTTTAAATAATAATAAATTGAGAAAAGAGAAACACACAAAAAAAATATTTAAATTAAAAACAAATAAGTATAGAGAAAAATATAAAATATTAGTTTAATTAATAAATTGAACACTAGAGATATAGAGAAATAATAGTAAAATTGATCTTACTTTTGCCAAAAATACGAGATTTTGATGTTTTTTTACGTGACAACTTGTTTTCAGCCGACAAGATGGCGATGAAATGATACCAATGTATAGTTAAATTCTCCTTTTATAGGCCTCCAACTCAATGTGTTTTCTTCCCCTTCGTCTTCTGTGGTTGACCTTTCAGAGCATTGAGTGGGACTTTAATACTGGTCCAGGAACTGCTATGCCTCTTAATAGTAGTAAAGAAATGATGTTTCCTAATGAAGATAAATTAAGATCTTTTACAAGTTTAAGTAATGTTTTTTGTGGTTCGAATCGAGGTATTTTATTTAATGCTTGGGGTAATTCTAAACCTCCAATACCTCCACAAGGTTCTATTCAATCACCTCATAGAACAGTTGATAATCAGCCTAAACCTGTTCCTTCTACTAAAAAATCCTCTTCTAGTGGAACAATTGTAAGCCAGGACATTGTTAGGAATTATGAAAATGTACATCATAATACTATGTAAATCAAACAAACATTGTAAATTGTATATTTTATTACATAATCAATAATCAAAATACAATATACATATACATGTTCTTGATTACTTTTTAACATTCTCCTCAATTTCCTTATCCTTATCTTTTTTTTGTCTCTTCATAGCCGCCTCTGCGTGAAAGAACTCCCACGATACAATGTGGCAGCAGGTTCTCTCAAACTGTGCACAGTAATTACCCTTTCTTCTCACGAAACAATTTTCTTGACATATATGATAGCGCGTTGTAACATTATTTGCCTTTTTTTCCTGTTGTCCTTCCAAAATAATAGAATTAGTAAAGTAACTGCTCTGTTCTAGTGGGTGACCTTTCCACACCACTCCGTCAATTGTGGTTGACATTTCACAAGCGACCTGAATATCTAATTAGAAAGGTGCACGCTCTGCCTTGATCTTTATAATCGTGACTCGATGGTAGGGAGATTAAAGTTGAATACTTAATTAGAGTAGATGATGTTCACCTTGAGAACTAGAAATTATAGGATAAATACGGTGTGTATTTAAGCCAATAGAATTATTAAAATGGAGTCAGATGAAGACACGAGTTTAAACAATCACATTCGGTCATTTAAACGTCGCCGTCAATCTAAAAATCTTTTTACAGGTAGATCTTATTTCGATAGAGCGGACAAGAGAGGGCGTTGTAAATGCGGTAAAGATCATTTTATATCACTTATTGGTGATGTATCAATTTTGGAAGAATACTCTGACGGAGATAGATGCGTAGAGCTGGGAACAACTGATTGTTTTAATAATTACACGTGTGTATTAGAGATTCTAAAAGAGTCCTGCATCGAACGCACGATACACTATTGTAGTTCTGAATGCTTTTCTCACTTTAAAAAGTCATACGCCTGTTGTGGGTCAAAACGTTATTATAAAGTTTTAAGCGACTGGTATCGAAAACACTTAAGAGTCCATCCATAATTGGGAAGACACGGCTTTAGACTTTGATCTACCCATCACTTCTGAGACCAACCTACAAGCTAGGAGGGGTGATCTGAGTGCAGACAAAACAACTACACCAGAGTAAATCAAGGTAATTTATATTTTTTTATTTATTAAAATTTTCTGTCTTATTATTATTTCTATAATATGATTGTTTGAATTTTTTCAAGGTATGGACAAGTTTATAGAGGACTTCAACTCAACCAAGACTGACATTCAATATATTTCTCTGAGAAGTTTAGCGGAGAATACAAAATTAGATATTTTATCTTTTGACGAAAGAACGACTAGGTTCGGGAGGGCTATTTATGTAAAAGCCTATTTAAATGATAATACCGTAAGTTTTTTTTACCAAAAAAAAATTCCATAATTTGTACTTTGGATTATATTGACCTTGTTAATAAATCAAAGTTTGTATTAATTTATAAGGGAATTGAAGATGACAATTCTATCAAGCTTAAGATTGTACCACCGGGTTAATAGTTTTAATCTTTGGTAATACTGATTCAAATTTTAAAATAAAAGTAACTCCTAAACACTATTTATAATTATACTCTGTGTATACCTGCATAATTGTTTATGTAATCGTATTCTAAAAAAATAAAGTAATAAACATGTTTACAAATATAGTCTATTTATAAATATCATTATACTAAACATTTAGACTGATTTTCTACGTATCACTATAACAGATTTATGAAATTAGAAATTAAAACATTAAAATAGTATGTATTCTTTGATTATAATATGCGACTAATTTTATGTGTCAGTATAACATATCTATGAAATTAGAAATTAAAATAAATTTTAATCGTGTATGGTACTTGTATTTCTCTCTCATTTATATTATATATTTGTGCATATAACAGTGTATAATTAAATATGATTCAAACGTCCTACTATCTATGAAATCAGAAATTATAATAAATTTTAATCATGTATAATGTTTAGTAAAATAATCCTCTGTGTAGTTATAAATTTTTATATGATTGTATTCTAAAAAAAATAAAGTAATACACATGTTTACAAATCTAGTCTATTTATAAATATCATTATACTAAACATTTAGACTGATTTTCTACGTATCATTATAACAGATTTATGAAATTAGAAATTAAAACATTAAAATAGTATGTATTCTTTGATTATAATATGCGACTAATTTTATGTATCACTATGACATATCTATGAAATTAGAAAATTAAAATAAATTTTAATAAAGACATCCTCTGTCTAGTTATTATTTTTTATAAGAATGTATTCTCAATATAAACTTTTCATAGCCAATAAAGTTGTTTGCAAATATACTATATTTATTTCAATTATTTTAATTTGATATATATATATCATTAAACTAAACATTTAAACTGATAACATTCAGAGGTGGATTTTCTACAAATCATTTTATTGATTATTGTATTTAAAAACATATCTACAAGAAATTAAAATAGATTTTAATCAGGTATTCTGTTAATTTTTGTAAGAATGTATTCTCAAAATAAAGTTTTCATAACTGAAAATGTCTATTTATTTCAATTGTTTTAAATATCATTAAACTAAACATTTAAACTGATTACACAAAGAGGTGGATTTTCTACAAATCATATTTAAAATAAAATGTATATTACCTTCAAAACTGTATATTAAAATAAAATGTAGCTTACCTTCATAACTGTGTATTAAGATGGAGCTGGTCCTGTTCACCTTCAAACTTCAATTGTATGAACGAAATGATTTTGGTCCGCTTTTAAAGCAATCAAAGCCAACCTTTTAATTATGTCCTCATTTAAAAAACCCGTTTAAAAGTTTGAAATTGGAGCTATTCAGTGCGTGCAAAAAACCAGCTTGTTTTTAGTTAGCTATACAGTGAATACAAACTCATCTGAAAGGGAAATTTTCCAACTGTTTAATTGATATATTTTAGTCATAAAACAGAATGAGTAGAGAATTGTTAGTTACACTATATACATGAAAATGTCACTCACTTTACGTAAGATATCTAAATTTGGTGTCGTTGTTAAACATACCAACCAAATGAATATGATGTTGGGTTCGTATATTACTTCTCTATCCGGGTGATAGCGCAATGAAACAAGTTTCTTTCAACTTACTTTTGGATTGAAGACTAGCAAATACATACATTGTCAGTTGAGATTTATTTATCTAAAATTATAATTTTATTTAATTCAATTCTTTTTTTACACATTGTCGTTTACCACATATTTCTGCGACATCATTGAATATTAATTCAATGATTTCACCCTCATACGTCATATAAAAATATTTAAATACGCCCATTAATACTTAAGTCAATGTCCTACGTCACAAAACTACCACGTAATTCTCTTGAAACGTCGTCCATACCAATATCACCAAACCCTCATATGACATTATTACAGTTGATGGCTCAGGGCTGGTCTATACCTGGCATACGTCATTGAAACGTCAACCTATACACGACATACGTCATTGAAACATCACTCTATACACGACATACGTCATTGAAACGTCAATTACATAGTCTCATACGTCAAATTATGAATAATTATCGATGGGACATAGTCGCCCTTTTACTACTTAAAGGCAAGGAAGGTACCGTTGAAGTTAGACGAGAGAAATTTAAAAATGAAATCAAATATCATGAACAGTACTTATTTAGTTATTTAATGTTTGATGTGTTTTATTGTTTAATGTCGAATACAAGTTATTTTATTTCTAATGGATTAATTCTTCTAGCCTGGATGACAGGGGCAGGGAGCGATGGTAGTAAAGGGGAGGGGGCGGCATTTTTCAATTTTCACCTAGGGCGGCAAAACACCTAGAAACGGCCCTGACTTTCGAACAACTACTGTGAACTATCATATATGTTTGATGTTTCAAGCACAGCGTTGCCACATCATCCCTCTCTTACTTTAATGTTGTAATGATATGAAATTATACATATTAATAATGTATTATTTAAATCTATATTAAAAATTACGATATTTAATAGTCGAGCGGGTAGTAAGATTTATTTGTGTGGAAGTGTCGAGTTGTAAGGTGTGGTGAAATCCTTCTACGTCTCTATTTAAAAATACAACGCACTTTCCGTGGAAAGAGACGCACCTGGATGACCTCACCCCTTTTCTTCTAGGAAGCTTCGAGAAGGAAATGTCGCTTGATATACCCCTTGAAATGCGCACATCTCCTCACTGCTAGTGATCCTTCCTTCTCGACAAGAACACGTATAGCTAAGATTCATTTAACGCAATAGTCGGGCTTTTATCAAAATATAAAATGCGTGTGATATCTAGCTAAAAGTAAACAGTTTATTCGTTTAAAATTAAAATAAAAGACTATAAAAAACCACCGGAACTTTTAATTTATAAAATAATATAATTAATTATTAAAATAATTTCACCCTTACGATGGCGTATAGACATTTCTTATCAGGCTAGCGTTTTAATTATTACAATAATGGCTTCCCAACGTGAAGGGCCTGATAAGCTGAGTTAAAAAAATATATACATAAATTCAGTTCACAACCCGAGAAAGTGAAAGTGAGTGCTCAAAGAACAGTGAAGGTGCCACAAACAGCTTAAGTACTTTAAAAACAAAAAACAACAACAAACCAGGTGACTTAAGAAGAAGAAGTTCCAAAGCAGGCGACGTCGGAAGAAGAAGTTCCAAACCAGGTGACTTCAAAGGGAGAACTTCCAAATCAGGTAGCTTCACAAGAAGGTCAGAGCTTCTAGACTACAGGTGAGGTACGCAGGGAGAATCTCACGTAAGTCATCAACAACAAAAAATTTCATTAAATATGGAAGAGAGAGACAGTAGTAGCAGTGAAGATAACCTTCCCCTAGCACAATATTTCCAACAAATAGTAAAAGAACATTCTTGTTTAGAACTATCTGATCAGGAACAAAGTGAACAACAAATTAAGAAGGTAGTTGAACCAATAGCTCATAAAGAAGAAGACTTAAGGGGGTGGAGAATGTTTCAAAGGTAGAAGGTATATCTCAACAAACCACCTCAGCAAATGACCTCAATGTAATATTAATGCAGTTAGTGCAGCAAATGAGAGAGAGTAGTGAAAAGAGTGAAATGTTAAATCAGCAAATTAGAGAGAGTAGTGAAAAGTTGAGTCAGAAAATAGATGAAAATAGTCAGAAAATAGATGAAAGGCTCGACGAAACTAGTCAGGAGCTACAAAAAAACTAGCCAGGAGCTACGAGAAAATAATCAGAAACTAAACATTAAGTTTGATGAAAAATTTAAGGACGTAAATGAACAATTCAACAGGTTAGAACAAGAATTACAGAGTAAATTTCGAGAAGTACAAAACGACTTTGACCAAAAATTACAGAAAGTACAACAACAGACTAAAAGTGACCAAATGCAGGTAAGGGACGAACTACAGAGGCTTAGGGAAGACTGTAGTAAGTCAGAAAAGCAGACGATTGAGCAGATAAAAGAACTCAAAAATGCAAAGGAAAAATTGAAGTTTAGACAGGACTCTTTAAATTCTAAGGTAAATACTACTCAGGAAAGTTGCGAAAAAAATAAAAATGAAATTCTAGAACAGGTGCAAAATTTAAAAGAACGGTTGGCGACTGTTGAAAAAGAGCAACAAATATATAGTGATAACCTTAAATTCCAAAATGACCTCTTTGATGGACACACTGTACCAGATGTGTACATAAAGGAAATAGTTGACCACCAATTGGACAAATTTAAGGACAACCTGACTGAGACTGTGGACAAGACGTCACAAACAGTCAAACAAATGCGACATTAATTAGAACAGGCTAAGTCAAAATATGACGAGGTAGTAGAAAAAGGGACGCTAATTACCACTGATGCCTTAGTATTACCCAGTACAGGCATAGAGAATCAATTAATGGAATCTGTACCCACCTTCAGTGGAAATAATGATAGGGTGCATGCTGTACAATTTTTGAAAAAGATGGATAGACTTTTTGAAAATAGTAAACTGACCGAAGCACAAAAAATAGCATTTTTTAATTCAAAGTTAGTAGGTGACGCTGAAGCGTGGCTGAATAATCACGGGGCTGAATATACATCATATGAATCAATAAAGATACCTTTTCGTAAAAGATTTTGGTCCGTGTATAAGCAGGATAAATTAGTAAATGATATTTTTACAGGCCAGTATGATCCACATCGAGGGCCTATGTGTGACTATTACAATAGATATGCCATGCAGGCAGGGAATTTGGACATCCCTATTGACGAGGAAAGATTAGTAAATCAGTTATTGCATCACTTCCCACGTGAAATACAAGATGCTCTTATAGCTGCTAGAGTAAAAACTAGCGTTGAAATGAGAGAAATTCTAGAAATATTTGACGAGCGCTCTAGGAGAGAAAGGTCGAAACCACACATGCAAGATAGCTCATTTCAAAATGGAGGAAACCATTTAAATTGGGAGAGTAGACATAACCAGGCACGACCTATCCAGAGATCGAACCAGGAGTCGAGAAATCGAATTTGGGAAAATTCCAATAATCAGGGAAACACTTCTAATCCTAATTACACTAATCCTAATCAAAAGGGAAATTATTCTAATCCTAACTACAAGGGAGTTTTTTCTAGACCACCAGGGGATAGAATAAACTTAATCCAAAGAAAATAACTCAAGGGTAACGTTAGTCAACAAAGAAATCAGCTGATGGACCTAGACCTTGAAAAAATAGAACCAGACCCGCAGCAACCTAGTCTAAAAACCCATGTCATTGTTTATGAAGAACCGGGACAAAACTTTCAAAAAATGGTCAGACAAGTCATTGAGTTGCCCGACAATGACAGCCACTCAAGTTAGAGAAAGGGCTGCTACTTTAGAAAACTGTCAAAAAAATATTTGTGGTGATTTGAAAATAAATAGTATTTTACAGGGTGACCCAAAAGAAGATTTACTTTTTGAAGGCAATGAATATAAAAAACATAGCAAAGCCGTCTCACCTGAAATAGAAGGTAAAATTAATGGAAGAACTATAAAGTTCCTCATAGATACTGGATCTGAAATAACAGCCATTTCAGGAGAATACTATGAACAATTGTGTAAACAGAATCCCAAAGAAGCTATTCCCACAATCCCTGTGAGTAATGTAACTATTATGTGCGCAAAAGGAGCTAAAAATAAAAAGGTAAAAAGACAGATATTATTGGATGTAGAGATAGGGGGTAATGAAATGACTATTATATTCTTGGTTATAGAAGGTCTTAACGTCTCAGCAATTTTAGGTGCAGATTGGATGATCAGCCTAAATGCAGTAGTTAATTTTCTAAGTAAGCAAATATCAATTAATAAAGAACCCTATAATACAAATGTTCCATTTGTAGGAGAGTCAGAATCGAATTTGTTATGTATGCATATAACAGGAGTGGTTAATAAAAATGGTAATAGCTCTATGATAATTAGAAAGAATGTAGAGATTAGACAAATAACCATAGATGACCCAAAGATACCCTGGGGGGAAATAGAAGAAAAAATAGGCCAGATGGTAGAAATTCCTATTGAATGCAAACAGAAATTACTTGAAGTGATGTGGCAGTTTAAAGATATATTTTCTAAAAAACCAGGGCTAAACAAATTTTATAAATGTCAATTACAGGTGTCAAACCAAGAACCCTTTAACTGTAGATCGTATCCTGTACCATACAGTCAACGGCAGGCCGTAGAAGAGACTTTAAATCACATGATGAACTGGGACATTATTGAGCGGTGTAGCTCAGAGATAATAAATCCAATAGTGGTTGTAAACAAAAAAGATGGGGGGGTTAGGCTATGTTTAGACGCTAGACGAGTAAATCAAATCCTGATAAATGATAATGAAACCCCCGCCCCTGCCAGTGAATTAATACAGAAGTTTGATGGATGTCAGTACTTAATCTCACTAGACCTTGTATCATCGTTCTGGCAAATTGAATTAGAACAGAAATCACGAAAGTATACGTCATTTATGTATAATGGAAGAACGTATTGCTTTAAAAGAATACCATTTGGATTATGCGTCTCAACCAGTAAATTTATAAGAGGGTTAGAAGCCGTCCTGGGAGAAGAAGTACTTAATTTTGTAACCTTATATGTAGACGATATTTTAATAGCTACAAAAACATACGAAGAGCATATCGAACAACTTAGTATGGTATTAAAAAAACCTCAGGAAGGGGGAATGACTGTTAATCTACATAAGTCATCAATTTTATGCAAAGAAGTCAATTTCCTAGGTCACTTAATCTCCGCAGGTGGGATTTCTGCAGACCCAGCAAAAACAAAAGCAATTAGAGAATTTCCAACACCAAGTAATAAGAAACAACTTCAGGCATTTTTAGGACTGATAAATTACTATAGAAAATTTATTAAACATCAATCTGATCTTGTATACCGATTAATTATAAAGAAGGAAGAATGGTTCTGGGGAGAGGTAGAGGATGCTGCAATGCTAAGGATAAAACAACAATTCATTAATACCGTGATGTTAAAACACCCTTATTTAAGTAAACCAATGTGCGTTGCAACAGATGCATCGGGAGAAGCAATAGGAGCTGAGCTCTTTCAACTAGACGAACAGGGTGATCACAGACCAATAGCCTTTGCTAGTAGGGTGTTAAACGGTCCTGAACTAAACTACACAATCACAGAAAAGGAACTATTAGCAATAGTATTTGCATGCCAACAATTCCAAATTTATATTCATGGGAGACCCACAAATTTATATACTGATCATAAGGCTCTTATTTTTATAAATAAATGTAAACTTTTGCATGGTAGACTAACTCGATGGATCTTATTACTTCAAGAATACAATTTGAATATTCAATACGTCCCAGGTGTTGAGCGCACTGTACCAGATACAATTTCACGGTATCCAGCACAAGGAGTGGTTAAACACGCCACTGATTCAGAGTTTAAGATATTAGCACAAAGAAAAAATACCAGTAGTGAACAGGATAGGAAAATCAAACAGGAATTGCTAACCCTACAAAAAGAGGACCCTATACTTAAGTTAGTATTTGAAGAATTAGAAAAAAATAACCCCAAAATAGAAATTCAAGATCGATACCAAATTCATGATAATTTATTATTTAAAAGAACCTTGTCAACAAACATTTGGACCATCTGTATTCCTAAAAAATTAATTGAGGTAGTAATTGATAGTTGTCATCAGCAATATGGACACGTGGGAGTTAAAAAGTGTCAAAAGGTATTACAAGAATCATGTAATTTTCCACAAATGTACAAGTCAATTGCAAAAGAATTGCGTAGCTGTGATATATGCCAAAAAAGTAAAATTCCAAATGTCAAATATGAGGGTTTGATTAAATATATATTGACAGACGAGCCACTAAAACTAGTATTTGTTGATCAATTCGGCCCACTCCCTTCCAGTGTTAGGGGTGTGCAATTTATTTTCGTCGTTTTAGACATCTGTACCAAATATATAAAACTATATTCGATCAGAAGGGCTACTGAAACGATTATTATTATTTTAATGATGTAGGTAAACCACAAACAATAGTATCAGATCATGGCTCACAGTTCGTAGGAAAATGTGGCGTGAAGCTATGGCAAAAGAAGGGATAGTTGTAAAATACACCTCTATATATCACCCTCAAAGTAATGGTGTGGAAAGGGCTAATAGAGAGATTGGACGATTCTTAAGACTCTTCTGCCACCAGAACCATGCCTCATGGGCGTCCTATGTTACAAGAATAGAAGATTGTTTAAATAGTGTAACTCATGAAAGTACCGGATGTACCCCACTAGAGCTAATGAAAGGGATTAGACCTAGTAGAAAACTAGAAGAAATATTTAATTTTCCACCTAGGACAGAACCGGATAGAGAAACAAAACTTTACTTGGCTATAGAAAATTTAAGAAGTGCAGCAGAAAGACGAACTCAATATCATAATAAAAAGATATCTAAGCCTATCAAATATGAAATAGGGCAACTAGTATTGGTAAAATCACATAAACAATCGTCCAGCCTGAATAAAGAGATAAAGAAATTCTTTCTTTTATTCAAGGGACCTTTTGAGGTTATAAAACAAATTGGTCATAATGTTTATCTAGTGCGAGACCCAGTTACGTTACAAATAAAAGGTAACTACAATTTGACTGAATTAAGACCTTATTATAAAAAATGAGCAAATCATAATTTATATATATATATATATATAATTAATGTTGTCCAATGATTCCACAATCGCCTGGCAAATTTCATTGTTATGTCAAAATAAAGAGAGTTTCATATCATATAATTTTAATATGTAATAGGTGTTCAGAATTGAACCCGAGGTCTGTACACAAAAAAGAAATGCATTTACCTTGTAACTAAATGCGACTTAGGTTTGTAGTTACAAGAAATTCTACGCAGGTTTGTTGTTACTAAAAATCCTACGCAGGTTTGTAGCGTTGAATGTATATCAACGTTAGTAGTTACTAAAAAAAATACGACGAATATTTTCTAAGAAAATTTATTGTTACAAAGCAGAGAAAGAAAAAAGAGATGGAGAGTAACCCTTGTCCATCATTTTCAATTCTCAGAGAAAAGGATTTCTTTGACAAAGAAATGTTTTAAGTAAACAACTATAATGGCCAGTAAGGCAGGTAGCATTTTTCTACGTGAAAGTAACAAAAATAAACTTTTTTTTTTCCTTTCCCTATCTCACATATCTCTTTCTCTAACTATATTGGAATAGAAGATAGTTCTTTCTATGTATATGTCTTAAATTATATCATAAATTTTGTAAAATTTTAAGCATAATTTTAATGAGATAAGGATAATAAATAAATTAGTTCAAGGTTCTATGAATATTAAATTCTATGTATTCTGTATATTATATTTAGCAAAGATGATTAATATTGAATTATGTGTTGTACTACCAATGTGTTAAGCAAGAATGATTAAAATGGAATTATTTGTGTTGTATTAATAATGTATTAACAAGGAAGCATTTCAATGTTACTATATTAAGTGTGTCATCTTTACTAGACAAGCTGTGTTTAGATAAATAATAATTTATCAAGGGTTTATCATAGAAAAGTAGTGTATGTAATTCAAGGGTTTATCATAGAAAAGTAGTGTATGTAATTCATTAAAAGTGCCTTAAAAGTAATAATAATTCAAAATATAGATTCATCAGTAACAGTCGAGAAATTTTAAAGATAGAATTTAAATGCATTATCAAACAAGGGTCAAGGTATGAACCTATTACAAAACAATAAAAATGTTGAAGTTTGTAAGAAATTTTATAGGCCAAAGAAATGAACGAGTATAAGAATCTTTGATACAAAGTTAAAAAAAAATTGTTTGGCCGATCTAAATGATCGATATGAATTAAATATATTTGTTTACGACATCCAGTAATGATCGTTCATGGTAAAGTACCATCATAAATGCAAGATGTCTAAAGATAAGGAGGGTACGTTTTAAATTCGCTTGGTATGGATAGGTAGTTATGCAATGATATGAATTATAGTCGTAGGTCTAATATCTAGTCTTCGTGGAAGATACACCAGTTGAAGGTGAAGAATTCGTCGTTGATCCTAATTGCACCAAATAAGGTGAGCTCCGTCGTTGATCCAATATACTTTAAGGTGAGTCAAGTCGTTAAAAATAAAAATATAGATATATATGGGAGGAATTGCCCCATAAAATCTATTATTGAGTCTAAGTCATTGAAGAAAGGTAAAATAATAGTCGACATAATTCGTTTTGTTTAAACCTATACCAGGGAAGGAATTAAAGTTGCCTGATGTGATTTTCTGGTGTGTTTCGTAAACAAATTAAAACAATATAATTAAAAACAAAACTAGATAAAAGTATTCAACGGTGAACTAAAGGAGAATGTCAAATATTTTGTCTTGGGCCTATAAAATAAAAATAGCTGGAGCAAAGGCTGATTTAATTAAAGTCGTATAAAAAAAGTTAACTTAATTAAAATCAAATTGATTTGATTAAAACATTGTTAAAAATCAAGGGATAGTAGCCACGGGATTAAGGAGGATCGATCAATGAATATTGAGATAGATAATTTAAAACATTATGTAATAAAACAATTAAATTAAGGGTTTTATCTACATTGTATAACATATTATATTAAATATGTCAAATATATTGTATTAAGTAAATAAAATGTAATTTTGGTTAAATATTTTAGAACTAAGATTTTCTGAATAATGCTATTGAAAAAAAACATAATAAAGAAAACAAATTATTTTAGTGTGACACTGTTAAAAAAAAAAGACTTTTCTGTTTTGTTGTATGTAACAAAGGAATTTCAAGAGAGAAAGTATGGTTGAGGACAAACCTTAACTCAACAATTGTACTTAAAAATAATTTTGTTCTGTATATTCAATTTTAAGTGTATTTATAAGAAACTTGTGCATTATGTAATTGCTGTTAGATATCACACACGTTCAATCTTTCCAGCAATTAGGGGGGTAACTGTAATGATATGAAATTATGCATATCAATAATGTATTATTTAAATCTATATTAAAAATTACGATATTTAATATTCGAGCGGGCTGTAAGATTTATTTGTGTAGAACTGTCGAGTTGTAAGGTGTGGTGAAATCCTTCTACGTCTCTATTTAAAAATACAACGCACTTTCCGTGGAAAGAGACGCACCTGGATGACCTCACCCCTTTTCTTCTAGGAAGCTTCGAGAAGGAAATGTCGCTTGATATACCCCTTCAAATGCGCACATCTCCTCACTGCTAGTGATCCTTCCTTCTCGACAAGAACACGTATAGCTAAGATTCATTTAACGCAATAGTCAGGCTTTTATCAAAATATAAAATGCGTGTGATATCTAGCTAAAAGTAAACAGTTTATTCATTTAAAATTAAAATAAAAGACTATAAAAAAAACAACACCAGAACTTTTAATTTATAAAATAATATAATTAATTATTAAAATAATATCACCCTTACGATGGCGTATAGACATTTCTTATCAGGCTAGCGTTTTAATTATTACAATGTATAGATTTTTTGCAAAAAGTGTTCTCGAATTATATTTAACCGCCTAACCATTCGGTATTGTCCGCACCCACGAATTTCTATTCATCCTGTATGTATGCAATATGTTCTGAACCTCACAGCCCAAACTGCCCATATAGCGTGTTTGAACCAAAAGTAATAGAATATCCCTATACATTTACATATGGAAACCTATGTTAATACCATTAAATTGTGCTCAAAGTTTTGGCGTACAGTGCCGGGATAGCAAAGCTGTCAAGCATGTTTGTACAACAAGTTGCATAGGAGTTAGGCGTGTGACAATGCACATGTAATAGTGGCAAGCACTTTCTGTGATGTAGGACCGTTAATGATGACCCTCAGAACGTATTCCCATTTCTAGAAGGACTGGTGTGTTATTTACTATTAACTGTGTTATGTTCTGATGCCGTGCTCCAAGATGTCGAGGAGTGTAGTGCCACGCGCCTAACTCCTATGCGACCTGCTGTACACGCATGTTGGAACATCTTTGCTCTCCCGGCACTGTACCCCAAAACTTTGAAAACCATTTAATGGTATTAGCACAATTTTCCGGATGTAGGTGTATGGGGATTTTGTATTGGTTTTGGTACAAACAATCCATATGTGCAGTTTGGGTTATGAGTGTCCGAACACCCTGTATAATATGGACCTCCCAGAAACCTCCTTCCCCTTTTCTATGCCCTTGCGTTTCCCAGAGGTGAATGGTGTTTATTAACAGAGGTGAATGGTGTTTATTAACAGAGATGGATTGTCTAATCTATATTTAAGTTAGTGTATTAGTCATGTGCTGATAATATAAGTTATTTCAGAAAGTGCACGTTAAAAATATACGTGGCAAGCTATATATGATATCAGAACTCAATATGTATATGTTTTAATGAATGTCGACATCTAAGTGGCCCGCAAATATCAAAAACGATTCAAGTGGTATAGTAGGCCAGTAGGGTCGTAGAGGTAGCTACAAACCAGTGGTACCACAAATGACGTATCTATACAAGTACTTTCGATAAAAGTGGCACGTGGGTTCACAAGCCTCTTCCTGAAAGTAAATAGCTAACCTGCACTCACCCTGAGAGAAATAATCAATATTATGACTGTTAACAATAAGGCCCTATCTTATAATCTGAAAATGTTGCTACAATCAGGTAAACAAAAGGCACATAAATGCAACCCTACTTGGAAAAACATTTCCATTCTTCAGATGATGAGCTTATTTTTTTATATTCTAAACTATTTTTTGAAAATGAATTAAGGGAAGTATTTGTATAATCTTTTTGGGCAAATCTTCGGCACACTCCAAGAGTGATTTGATCACTAAATTTTATTTTTAGTCTAACCTTTCATTGAAAATAGACCCAATCAACACATTAAGCCAATCTCCATTATAGTCAATTTAGTTGAAGCGAGCAGCCGGTAGGTCTCAGGTCATCCAATTACGGTCGTTAATATTCTCCCATTACGCGCGGGACATTAAATAGCCCCTCTAGTCCCGCCCTCCCCCATCCTACACTTATGATGTTCTGTATCTGCTTTATTACACAACCTATTAAACGTTAAATTAATTAATGGTTAATTTTTAATATTTTGTTTTTCTATTAAGAGTATTAACAAAATCCTTCATTCAAATATTAACAAAAATTACAAATTCATAGTTTTATTATAATTTTTGAGGCAATTTTATTCGATATGTTATCTTGGCCCAGAAAATTAATGACCCCAAAATTAAACAAATACTTAACATTCAGCTATTTTGTCTAAGTATGAGTTTCTACACTCAATTATATTGAATTTGTATCAATTTACAAATGTCACAAGTAAGTTTATTTGCAATAGGAAAAGAAAAATTGAGAAAATATAATATGTTATGTAACTGGTTCAACAACAATAATTCGTATTGTAGATGTTCGTACGTTCAACCGGAAGTTAGTCTAAGAGTGGAGAAGAGGAAATAGAATGGGAGAAGCAGTAAAAAATCACACTTGTAAATAACGGCTCCAATCGTCCAGTCACTGTTCGAACCAGGGCCTTCTTGTCAACAGTGACCAAGTGCGAGTTAAACCTTTTGGCTCTTGTTTGGAGGAAAATAAATTACTGAATGCGGGGGAGATTTAATTTATTTCCCAGACTGTACTAATAAATATTATTTTTAACGCCAACTAAATATTTTATTTTCACCATGTGTGTATTTGTGATGAACGAGTTGACTATTTAATGGTTGCTCATTTCCACCCCCAAGCTGTTCATAATCATCTGCTTTGTCGTAGTTATACATGTAGGCGTGCAATGCACAATTAAATAATGTCTAAGAGGCTAGGCCCTCTCAAAGGAGCGTCTGTGTCGGAAATTTTCCAGACAAGAACCTCGTGGAAGAATTTCGCCTTTACTTTGATGTAATCTCCTTAACCTCGCGCGGTTAAATGACGGCTTGAGCTGAACTCTGGCGGCACCAATCATCATTACAGGCCATGCTTCCTTTGGGCTAAATGACCGCCTCAGGACCCGATGCTCGAGTGTTCAAACCCCACCGAGGTCAGCGGATGTTTCTAAGCCGTCAGTCCCATTTTCGTTGTGACAGGTAAGAGAACCTCGGAATGTGTGTGAAAAATACCTTTCCCTGAAAAATTGTTGGGCCCTTGAGTGGCCTTTAATATAAATTCAGTGTGGAAGGCAATGGGGAACCGCTACAATTCCCTAGCTCCCCTAGTACATAAATGTATACCAGATAGTGCACACAACACTATCCGGCTTAAAGGGCTGATTGTGTGCCCAGCTCTGGATGGATAGAAATAACATCAAAACAACCTTCAGGTTGTTTATTTAAGAAGAGGAAAAGGGGGTGTATAAAAATAGTGCAGTCATAGAGTTAACAAAATAAAAGTGTACTGTAAATACAAATTTGAACTAACTTATTTCTCGTTAGTTAAGGACGTGGAAAAAAAAAATATCGATGTTTTACTAATATCAATATTTTATTTTCTAATCCTATACACTGTATTTTTATTTCGATACTTTTAGTTATCTGAGTGTTTGCACCACAGTATAATATCGGTATCGAAAGCAACACTTATTGGTCTAGGACAGAGGTGGGGAAAATAATTTTCAATGTAGCCACAAGTGTGGAGAATGAGAAGTGGAATTCGCCACACAATATAAAAATAAAGAAATTATATTCCTCAAACGGACATTTAAAATAGAACACTCCGTTAGAACAAGTTTATTCAATATATGCACACCTTGACTACTCGGTTACAACCCCCTAAGACGCGATGAAAATGGTTTGTATTGAAAATGTAAGACAATTTAATGCGAAGTTTTACGTTCATTTTGTCTGAAGGCAGAGGTGAAAGGACGTGTTGGAAAAGAGAGAAGAAATTGTTGGGGGGCAGTGTTGCGTCAATGACTCACTCAAAAATCGGAATTCTTCCAATAATATGCAGGAAATATCAAGTTACAACCAGCACAAGCCATCAGGGAGAAGTTACTTTTACTGTGAGAGTGGAAAACTCAAATTATGGGCAATTCGCCACATGTGGCGATTGGAAACACGGTTTCCCACTCCTGGTCTAGGAGAAATACCTGGCAGCAAGGCCGTAGCTGGTGGGGGGGGGGCTCAAACCCCCCACGAAATTTTATAAACAAAATATATATGGCTTTATTAATGGTTCAAACAATATTAAAATTAAGATACAAATACAAATTAAGGGCTGTGTTACCGTAAAAGCACTTCAGAGACTTCTAGAGGTGTTAAATATTTAGAAATTTTCCTAGCCTTCGGCATTTTGGGGGTTATTTTATCATAATAAAAACACTTCACAGAGCCTTAAAAAGTATTTAATATTTAGAAATTTTACAAGTCTTCGGCAGCTAGGGGGCTATTTTACCATGAAAATTACCCACTTCAGAGAGCGTCTAGAACTGTTTATCATTTATAATTTTTTCTGGCTTCCAGAAATTGGGGGATGTCCACCAAACCCCCCTGAAATTATTGGCTTGCTACGGCCTTGCCCGATTGTACCCCTAGCAACGCTTTTCTTTTCCATAGACAGAAAAAAAACTTTTAATTTTATTTCTTCCAACACCGTTTTTAATTAATCTAAAAATCGCATATAGAAATTTTAAAATTCCAGCTTTGAGGTGCACAGGTTCGTGAAGAGGAGCTACTAATTTTAAAATGTCAAACCTCTGCTGGCGGTAGATATCGCACAACACTCACGACAGACAAACTATTCATTTTATTAATATGGAAGAAGAAGATAGGTGTGTTGTGATAAAATTATATTTTTAGTCCATTCTCTGATAATTTGATTAAATATTCCTGCTACTTCTTTCGGAAAAGAGCTTGACACATAACAAGGCCCTCTATTACAACATTGTGATTGCAGGTATTACCATTATGTTTGGTGATTTAATGTAAGGAATACAAACCATTATTAGTCCATATTATAATTCAAAGTTATATGTATTTTTACGAGAAATTCAAAAATAAATATATATAATAAATATACAAATAGAGAAAAACATCGATTTTTCATTGCATTGTCTAAAATGAAAACCATAAATAAAAATTGGATTAAGTTTCCTTCTATGGTTTTTATGTGTTACATTCTGTTATCAATACTTTTCTTTCGATACCACATTCCTCAGTACGCAAGAATAGTTTATTGCAAACCACGTGGATTTATGAAGTTTGATCAAAACTATTTTAGCTGAGTAAATCAAAACAGCCCTAAGTAAGGTCAGGACAAGTTTTAACTAATATTAAAATGTGTAGGAAATTATTATTTTTCTCACTCATTCTTAATATCATTCCGGGATGCTTGTATTTAATTTCACTTATGGGGTAGAGATGAGGACGTTATAATTTAGAATAAATATATTAGAATGCTTGTGTATTTGAGAAAAAACGTACCCTTAATACACCTTGATGGGATTCGAACCGTGAAGTCTCCATCACCAACAAATCAAACTATACAAACCAGATGCACATTATCATAAGCAAGACATGTAATATGTGAGTTTGGAGCCCCAGAGGGGGAAGGGAGATGGTGAGAGACATGTAATATGTGAGTTTGGAGCCCCAGAGGGGGAAGGGAGATGGTGAGAGACATGTAATATGTGAGTTGGAGCCCCAGAGGGGAAGGGAGACGGTGAGAGACATGTAATATGTGAGTTGGAGCCTCAGAGGGGGAAGGGAGACGGTGAGAGACATGTAATATGTGAGTTGGAGCCCCAGAGGGGGAAGGGAGATGGTGAGAGACATGTAATATGTGAGTTTGGAGCCCCAGAGGGGGAAGGGAGACGGTGAGAGACATGTAATATGTGAGTTTGGAGCCCCAAGGGGGAAGGGAGATGGTGAGAGACATGTAATATGTGAGTTTGGAGCCCCAGAGGGGGAAGGGAGACGGTGAGAGACATGTAATATGTGAGTTTGGAGCCCCAGAGGGGGAAGGGAGACGGTGAGAGACATGTAATATGTGAGTTGGAGTCCCAGAGGGGGAAGGGAGATGGTGAGAGACATGTAATATGTGAGTTTGGAGCCCCAGAGGGGGAAGGGAGACGGTGAGAGACATGTAATATGTGAGTTTGGAGCCCCAGAGGGGGAAGGGAGATGGTGAGAGACATGTAATATGTGAGTTTGGAGCCCCAGAGGGGGAAGGGAGATGGTGAGAGACATGTAATATGTGAGTTTGGAGCCCCAGAGGGGAAAGGGAGACGGTGAGAGACATGTAATATGTGAGTTTGGAGCCCCAGAGGGGAAAGGGAGACGGTGAGAGACATGTAATATGTGAGTTTGGAGCCCCAGAGGGGAAGAGAGACGGTGAGAGACATGTAATATGTGAGTTTGGAGCCCCAGAGGGGAAAGGGAGATGGTGAGAGACATGTAATATGTGAGTTTGGAGCCCCAGAGGGGGAAGGGAGATGGTGAGAGACACTTTGTTTACTCTATTACTACCTATCTACAAAAAAAAACTATCAATTGGTTCAATTCTGCTGTCAGATAACTATATTAAATTATCACTTACTAAGCCTTGATAACACTCACGTAACATTCACGTAACTTAACGTAACAATTCGAGAGATAAAAACAGCCAATGAATTTGAGTTGTTTGGAAAGAAATTGTTCAGTAAAATTGAACTCAGTCGCTAAGGATTATTAGGCTATAAGTTTTTGAAATAGAAGCTTACTAAGAGTTAGAAATTAAAGTAGGCTTTCAAAGAGACCACAAGAGGCGTACACTCTCCGTAACTTGACGTTAAGTGAAAGTTCTCACCTGGATAGCTCTTACGTTTAGTGAACGTTAATTTAATTGAATCGTAAGTGGTTTATTATAAAAACACGAGAAAAACCTTTACGTTATGTTACCGTTAAGTTGATGGTGACCTTAAGTAGTGTGAGTCTAACACCATAACCGTATTAACACGTGTCGAAAGGTCTCTGTTACAATGTACCTGTGCGTGTGTATACACAGGCTGTGGAAAGAATCGCCTAGTTCCTTTTCAAGGGCTACATTGAACATTAAAAGTACTTAGAGGGAAACATTAACAAAATATGGACTGGATATTCTTAAGAAAAAACAATTCCAACTTACTATTTTATTATTACAAAAATAAAGAAGGTGCCTTATATAAAACCATAACATTAGCCCTATATTTTTTAAGACAAACTTGAAATCTTATGTTTGCAGTTCAATGGTTTTACTATCTTATTCCAAAGTTACTGTTATTGTTGACAGATGTGTGTTCGTAAGACAGAATCTCTCGGGCGTTGGGTGTCATTATAACAGCTGTTAACAGAAGCATATGCTGCCAAACAATGCGCGAACTCATCCATTTTTGGGAATCTATCCACGTCAAATAAAGAGTACAGAACCTCACCTGCCAGAACTATCCAAGTTATGCCAAATTTTAAAATATCACTTTACAAAGCGTTGTATTTCCTTGACGTTTATAAATATTAGAACAGGTCGCATTGCACGATGGATGGTTCGTCATCAGGACCGCGGCTCGCACAGATTCGTGGAAAGGACCACATGAGGCCCGTGGGATGTAAATTGAGGTAAGGATAAACACCGTTGCTTTTGGTTAAGTTAGAGAGAGGCACAATAAGTCAACTGTATTAAGAAACTATCTTGTACACGCCGCGATATGCCGGCATCGAGCTCCTCAATATTGGTAGAAGGAGCCGCGTACACATGTTCCATGAACCTGCAAGCCATTCCAATGTACGGGTGAAAATAATAGATAATATCATTGCAAATGTTGTGTAGCCTTAATCCAGTTGACGTTGTCTACCATGGCAGGTATCGGATGACGTTTGTTGTTCTACTTTCTTTCTTTTAAAACTAAAAGCACTCATCTGAGTTAACTGTATATTTCCATTGTTGGACTAGGGATGAGAAAGGTTGAATTTAGAGTAAATTCACCCGCATCTGTTTGGAAGAAGACTGGGAAACCATTTAGTGAAAAACACCCTGGCTACTCCAGACCCGTTTTCCCCCGTCATTGGAAATCCAGTCAACACAGAGAGTGTGAGGCAAGTTAAACTTGAGTCCCTACCCATGATGCTGTGCGGCCCGCGACCGTTTTGATGAACCATTAAATATTGAGACCATATTCTCCTTTTTACAAAAGTCGTATAAATGTGGTATATCCTTGTCCAGCATCATTTTGAGAAATGTGATGTACCAAATTTGTACTGTTTCTTCTATATGAATCAATTTCAAACATTTGTTGAAATCTCGCGAATAATATATGCAGTGTCTGGTAGCACATTAGTGTGTTGACAGTTGTAGACACACATATTCCAAATGTCTGGTAGCACATTAGTGTGTTGACAGTTGTAGACACACATATTCCAAATGTCTGGTAGCACATTAGTGTGTTGACAGTTGTAGACACACATATTCCAAATGTCTGGTAGCACATTAGTGTGTTGACAGTTGTAGACACACATATTCCAAATGTCTGGTAGCACATTAGTGTGTTGACAGTTGTAGACACACATATTCCAAATGTCTGGTAGCACATTAGTGTGTTGACAGTTGTAGACACACATATTCCAAATGTCTGGTAGCACATTAGTGTGTTGACAGTTGTAGACACACATATTCCAAATGTCTGGTAGCACATTAGTGTGTTGACAGTTGTAGACACACATATTCCAAATGTCTGGTAGCACATTAGTGTGTTGACAGTTGTAGACACACATATTCCAAATGTCTGGTAGCACATTAGTGTGTTGACAGTTGTAGACACACATATTCCAAATGTCTGGTAGCACATTAGTGTGTTGACAGTTGTAGACACACATATTCCAAATGTCTGGTAGCACATTAGTGTGTTGACAGTTGTAGACACACATATTTCAAATGACGTTGGCACAATATCAATAGCATGGCAATCCCACTATTAGTTTCAGAGTTTGGGTAAACATATATGGTGGGAGTCTTATTGTTTTTATGAAAGGGTTTATTATTTTCTTATTGTGATGCTAAGGAACAGATCTGAAACTATTTTAATGAAGATACTGATGATATTTACTTTTTTGAACTGTGGTCCCCTCAGTGTGTTTAATGTTCAACGTGGATATTACAATCAGATGAGTTTGACACGTCTGCCCATGTGGTCACCAAAACGAGGGTCTTTTGTTATTGAATTTGAAGACGATTTGGGCTGATATGAATATTAATGCACTCACTCTCTCTAGCTCTCTCATATATACGTGTGTGGGGGTTGTAGGGGGGGCATGAATACACACATAGCTAATCATGCCGTTTCGCTACGGGTTAGGCAAGAAACTGTGAATATAGCTCCAAAAACAACAACTCCGTACTTAATCCATCCTCGCTAACTTTCTCCTCACTTCCCTCTCCTTGCATACTCCCTTTGCTTCAACAACATCCATACACCGAATCTTACCTGCTCTTTTATTCTTAATATTTTCACTGTTTCTCTTTTTCACATAATTTAACCACGTCTTCTATAGACTACCCATGGGGCATAAATCAAGCACAATAAGGTAGAATCTTGTAGCTACCCGAACTACTTTAATATTCTCAATCGACAGTCATTTGTTCCTCAACTATTAATTTTGACTAACAGTATCAAAGCCGATACAATAATAAGACATGCATTTTGATTTTGAGAGAAAAATCTAACTTTTTTTCATATGCATCTTTATACTCACTTTGACGATCAAATGGTCTAAAAAGAATCACTTTCACAATAAACTAGATTGCCGATAACGGGAAGTTTGGGGTTCGAATCCTGGTTGGATGCACTGATGGTGTTTTAAAGTGAACCCTTGGCCCGAAAAGGTAGTGAAATGTAGTGACAAACAAAAGATGTATTTGTGGATCGTTATTGTCGGCTCGATGACCCTCTGAGTGATGGCGAGCCAAGCTAAGATAGTAGGCCTGAATCTGACCTGGCAATGAGCGACATGGATATGGGGAAAACACCCATCGTCTTGCCCCCCATCAAGTATTCCGAGGTGGTGTTCTGTTTCTTCTTGGCAAAGAAGGCGAAGTACAGCCCTATGAGCGCAGATAGTGCCAACATCACCCCGAACACCGAGTAGTCCAGCCAGCCGAAGTAGGCGCGGTGCTGAGGGGGGGTACGTGGTGTTGAACATCGCTGGAACAAACCAGTTACAATTATAGGGGTCTTTTCATTGGGTAACTCCACAGGGACACAGACAAGTTGCTAGATCTACTTTCACGTGGTCATACGTCAGGTATCATGTGACCTGCACCTGACCCTTTTGATATACAGGATGTATTTTAATTGGTGTAAAATATTCTAGGGACGTATTCTGTGCTCCCATCCACCAAATATCAATAAACTTCCATATAAACATTGGTCTAGAAAGGCTTGGTTTTCCTCAAAGGTTGATTGGTCACGGGGAGCCAGTGAATGGCCTGCTTGGTCACCATATTTGAACCCGAGAGATTTTTATCTTTGGGGATTTTTAAAGTCCATTGTTTACTCAATTCATGTGCCTGATGTTGAGGTTTAAGATCGTGTGCCTGATGTTGAGGTTTAAGAGAGTGTATCATAAATGGATAGGCTATGACCGCTAGTATGCAACAAAGTATGACGTAGTATGGACCGCAGGCTCAGAGAATGCACTCAGCAAGAGGATACCATTTTGAACCATTTTTGTAAATACAATGTACTGTGTTCCTGTGCTTTTGTTTGTTTCTGTTAAACTTTTTATTGCTCAGTTTCCTTGCTTCTTCTGTCGGACTGCTTATTAATTTAACAATAAAATTCCTCCTAGCTCCGAAACTAAGCGTTTATATGGACTTTTGGTGGACGGCAATACGTACCCAGAGTAGTTGACACCAACTAAAATACACCCTGTATAATCAATACTTATAAAATAACACTAATAAGAACGGTACAGGGGAAAAGGTGGAAAGTCACATGACATACATTTTTCAGGACTAAAACTTTTACATCCCAAACCCCATAAGTACCCCAGAAAATATACTCTTCAAATATTGTTATCAATGTTTATCTGAACAAAACTGATGTATTTTCTAAAAAGCCCTTGCTATAAAAATTGCGTTGTAACCGCTGTTATCAGTATTTTCTAGATGAAACAATAGGTTTGTTAAAATTAGTAGTCACCGGACAATAAAAACATCGTGTTAAATTGTGTTGTTGACCTCGGTGGTCTTAGAGTAAAGTGCTCACCTCAGGACTCGATGTTTGTGGCCTCAAACCCAGTTGGGTCAATGGATTTTTCTGGGGCGATAAAAATCCGTAGCACAACTTCCTTAGGAGAGAAATAAAGGAATCGCTGGTCCATGTCGAGTGTGGCGCGTAAAAAACCCAGGAAGGTTTGTAGAAAAACCTTTTCCAGCAAAATTGGTAGGCATTTTAATTCTCGCTCATAGAAATTCTAGTGTGCTGATTCAATCAGTCGGTTCAGAAAGTGCAAGGTACAGTGAAATAGGTTACCTATTTTGGTAAATAATTAAACTTGTTATCAAATATAAGCTTTTTTCGGGGCATGAAAGATTGCAAGTTGTTACATTGAATTGTATTGCTATCATAGTACGTAGAACTTGCATTCTTTTTATTATATAACATGGTGTGTTTAAAAATATGACGTCATTGGTACTGGGTACTAAGTGCATCCTCTGCTCTCAGCTAACCTTGAAACAGGAAACTATATTTTTTAAATAAGGAAAGCTGTAAATACATTTTCCAAGTTTGGGTAAGAAACCACTGGCAAGACCTACTTGCAAATGGGAGGATAACATTTAAATGGAGCTTGAAGAGATAGGGTGTAATGAGGTGGACTGGATAGAACTACCTCCAGATAGAGATAGGGTGTAATGAGGTGGACTGGATAGAACTACCTCCAGATAGAGATAGGGTGTAATGAGGTGGACTGGATAGAACTATATCAAGATAGAGATAGGGTGTAATGAGGTGGACTGGATAGAACTAGCTCTAGATAGGGATAGGGTGAATGAGGTGGACTGGATAGAACTAGCTCTAGATAGAGATAGGGTGAAATGAGGTGGACTGGATAGAACTACCTCTAGATAGAGATAGGGTGTAATGAGGTGGACTGGATAGAACTAGCTCTAGATAGGGATAGGATGTAATGAGGTGGACTGGATAGAACTAGCTCTAGATAGGGATAGGGTGTAATGAAGGGACTGGATAGAACTAGCTCTAGATAGAGATAGGGTGTAATGAGGTGGACTGGATAGAACTAGCTCTAGATAGGGATAGGGTGAAATGAGGTGGACTGGATAGAACTACCTCTAGATAGAGATAGGGTGTAATGAGGTGGACTGGATAGAACAAGCTCTAGATAGGGATAGGATGTAGTGAGGTGGACTTGATAGAACTAGATCTAGATAGAGATAGGGTGTAATGAGGTGGACTGGATAGAACTAGCTCTAGATAGAGATAGGGTGTAATGAGGTGGACTGGATAGAACTATCTCTAGATAGGGATAGGGTGTAATGAGGTGGACTGGATAGAACTAGCTCTAGATAGGGATAAGGTGTAATGAGGTGGACTGGATAGAACTAGCTCTAGATAGGGATAAGGGTGTAATGAGGTGGACTGGATAGATATAGATCTAGATAGGGATAGGGTGTAATGAGGTGGACTGGATAGAACTACCTCTAGATAGATATAGGGTGTATTGAGGTGGACTGGATAGAACTAGCTCTAGATAGGGATAGGTTGTAATGAGGTGGACTGGATAGAACTATCTCTAGATAGGGATAAGGGTGTAATGAGGTGGACGGGATATAACTAGCTCTAGATAGGGATAGGGTGTAATGAGGTGGACTGGATAGAACAAGCTCTAGATAGAGATAGGGTGTAATGAGGTGGACTGGATAGAACTAGATCTAGATAGGGATAGGGTGTAATGAGGTGGACTGGATGGAACTAGCTCTAGATAGAGATAGGGTGTAATGAGGTGGACTGGATAGAACTGCCTCTAGATAGAGATAGGGTGTAATGAGGTGGACTGGATAGAACTAGCTCTAGATAGGGATAGGGTGTAATGAGGTGGACTGGATAGAACAAGCTCTAGATAGAGATAGGGTGTAATGAGGTGGACTGGATAGAACTAGCTCTAGATAGGGATAGGGTGTAATGAGGTGGACTGGATAGAACTGCCTCTAGATAGAGATGGGTGTAATGAGGTGGACTGGATAGAACTAGATCTAGATAGGGATAGGGTGTAATGAGGTGGACTGGATGGAACTAGCTCTAGATAGAGATAGGTGTAATGAGGTGGACTGGATAGAACTGCCTCTAGATAGAGAAGTGTAATGGGTGGACTGGATAGAACTATCTAGATAGGATAGGGTGTAATGAGGTGGACTGGATAAACTAGTCTAGATAGGGATAGGTGTAATAAGGTGGATGGAAGATAGAATATTAGTTGATGGGTGTATGGATGGACTGGTAGAATACTTAATGGTAGGGTGTATGAGTGGATCTGATGGAAAGTTAATAGGGATAGGGTTAATGAGGTGGTGGTAGCAAGTGGGATGGGTATGAGGTCTAATAGAAAGTCTAGATGGATAGGTGAATGAGGTGGATGGTGAATAGCTAGATGGGATAGGGTTAATGAGGATGGTAGAATAGTTAGTTGGGATAGGATAATAGGTGGATGGAAGAATACCTTAGAAAAGATAGGATTAAGAGGTGGATGGGGAATGGTACTTAGATAGGGATGGGTGTAATGAGTTGGACTGGATAGAACATCTAGATAGGGAGGTGTAATGAGGTGGACTGGATAGAAACTCTAATAGGGATAGGGTAGGTGGACTGGATGAACTAGTCATAGGTAGGGATGGGGATGGATAAAAACTAGCTCTAGATGGGATAGGGGTGAGGTGGATGATAGAACTACTCTAGATAAGTAAGGGTGGATAATGAGCTTTCCTAGATAGGATGGTATGGGGGTGAAGAGTTACTTAGAATAGTATAGGGTATGGAGATGACGGCCTGATAGATACTTGTAGGATGGGTGTAATGGGTAGGATAATAGTCTAGATAGGGAATGGGTGTAATGAGTGGCTGATAGCTATAGATGGATAGGTAATGAGGTGGACTGGATAGAACTAATCTAGATAGGGATAGGGTGTAATAGGTGATGGATAGAACTAGCTCTAGATAGGATAGGGTGTAATGGGTGGCGGATAAATCTAGATAGGATAGGGTAATGAGGTGACTGTGAACTAGAGATAGATAGGGTGTAAGAGGTAGGATAGTGTAATGAGGTGGGTGTAATGTAGATGGATGGGTGAATGGGTGAGGATAGAATACTCTAGATAGGATGGTGTATAGTTGAGAGAGATGGATAAAGGATAGGGTATGATTAGATGGTAGGTGTAATGAGGTGGACTGGATAGAACTAATCTAGATAGGATGAGGTGAATGGTGGAAACTAGACTCTAAAGGGATAGGGTTAATGAGGTGGATGTAGAACTACTCTAGAAGATAGGGTGTAAGAGGTGTATGGATGAACTAGCTAGAATAGAGATAGGGTGTATAGTGGTGGATAGAATAGCTCAGATAGGAAGGGTGTAATGAGGTGGACTGGATAGAACTAATCTAGAAGATAGGGTGTAATGAGGGGTGGATAGAATAGTTCTAGAGATAGGGTGTTGATGGTGGACTGGTAAAATAGGTCTAGTGAAGGTGAAGGTGGACTGTCTGATAGAATAGGTTATGGGTGGTAATAGACTGTCAAATAGGTAGGTAATGAGGTATGGTAGACTAGTCTAGATGGATAGGTGTAATGAGGTGGACTGATAGAACTACTCTAGAAGATGGTGTAATGAGGGATGGATGAATAGTAGATAGGATAGGGTAATGAGGTGGACTGGATAGAACTATAGATGGATGGTGTAATGGGTGGCTGGATAAATACCTTGATAAGATAGGGTGTAATGGGTGGACTGGATGAACTAGCTCTAGATAGGATAGGTGTAATGAGGTGGACTGGATAGAACTACTCTAGATAGGATATGGTAATGAGGTGGACTGGATAGAACTATCTCTAGATAGGGATAGGGGTAATGAGGTGGACTGGATAGAACTAGATCTAGATAGGGATAGGTGTAATAGGTGGCTGGATAGAACTAGCTTAGATAGGATAGGGGTAATGAGGTGGACTGGTGAACTAGTCTAGATAGGATAGGGTGTAATGAGGTGGACTGATGAACTACTCTAGATAGGATAGGGCGTAATGAGGTGGACTGGATAGAATAGCTCAGATAGGAGGTGTAATGGGACTGGATAAACAGCTCAGATAGGGATAGGGTAATAGTGGACTGGTAGAATACTCTAGATAGGGATAGGGTGTAATGAGGTGGACTGGATAGAACTACTCTAGATAGGGATAGGTGTATGAGGTGGACTGGATAAACTATCTAGATAGGATAGGGGTAATAGGTGGACTGGATGAACACTCAGATAGGATAGGTGTAATGAGGTGGACTGGATAGAACTACTCTAGATAGGGATAGGTGTAATGAGGTGGACTGTATAAACTAGCTCAGATAGATAGGGTGTAATGAGGGACTGGATAGAATACTCTAATAGGATAGGGTTAATGAGGTGGACTGGATGAATAGCTTAGATAGAGATAGGTGTAATGAGGTGGACTGGATAGAACTAGTCTAGATAGATGGTGAATGAGGTGGACTGTAAACTAGTCTAGATAGGGATAGGGTGTAATGGTGGACTGATAGAACTATCTAGTAGGATAGGGTGTAATGAGTGGACTGGTAAACTACCTCTAGATAGGATAGGGTGTAATGAGGTGGACTGATGAACTACTCTAATAGGATAGGGTGAATGAGGTGGACTGGATAACTAGCTCAGATGATAGGTGTAGAGGTTGATAAATAGTCTAGATAGATAGGGTGAATGAGGTGGACTGGATAACATCTAAAGGAAGGGTATGAGGGGATGGATAGAATAGTCTAGATTGGGATAGGGTAATGGGTGGATGATAGAACTATCTAGAAAAGTAGGGTGTAATGGGACGGATGGAACACTCTAGATAGGATAGGTGTAATGGTGGACTGGATAGAACTACTTGATAGGATAGGTAATGAGTGGACTGGTAGAACTACTCAGATAGGATAGGGGAATGAGGTGATGGAAGAACTAATCTAATAGGATAGGTGTATGAGGTGGCTGGATAGAACTGCTTAGATAGGATAGGTAATAGGTGGACTGATAGAACTAGCTTAGATAGGGATAGGTGTAATGAGTGAAGAACTTCTCTAGATAGGGATAGCGTAATGAGTGGACTGGTAGATTACTCTAGATGATAGGGTGTAATGGTGGACGGATAGAACAGCTCTAATAGGATAGGGTGTAATGAGTGACTGGTAATTATCTAGATAGGATAGGGGTAATAGTGGCGATAAACTAGCTCTAGATAGGATAGTGTAATGAGGTGGACTGGATAACATTCAGATAGGATAGGGTAATAGGTGATGGATAGAATAGTCTAGATAGGATAGGTAATGAGGTGGATGGATAACTACCTCTAAGGATAGGGTGTAATGAGGTGGACTGATAGAACTACTCAAGATAGAAATAGGGGTAATGAGGTGACGATAGAACAGTCTAATAGGATAGGTTAAGAGGTGACTGGATGAACTACTAGATAGAGATAGGGTGTATGAGTGGACTGGATAGAACTAGCTCTAATAGGATGGTAATAGGTGACTGGTAGAACAGTCTAGATAGGGATAGGTAGAGTGATGATAAACTTCTATAGGGATAGTTAATGAGGGACGGATAGAACTAGCTCTAGATAGGATAGGGTAATGAGGTGGACTGAAACCCTCTAATAGAGATAGTGAATGAGGTGACTGGATAACTAGCTAGATAGATAGGTAGAGGGTGATGAAAGGTCAGATAGGAAGTGTAATGAGGTGACGAAAACTTTCTAATAGAATGGGTAATGGGGGATGAAAGTCAATAGGATAGTTATGAGGGACGGATAATATCTAGATAGTTAGGGTAATAGTGACGTAGACTCTCAGATAGTAGGTGAGGTGGACTGTAAACTACCTAGATAGAGATAGGGGGTAATGAGGTGGACTGGTTAGAACTAGCTCTAGATAGAGATAGGGTGAAATGAGGTGGATTGGATAGAACTACCTCTAGATAGAGATAGGGTGTAATGAGGTGGACTGGATAGAACTAGCTCTAGATAGGGATAGGTGTAATGAGGTGGACTGGATAGAACTAGCTCTAGATAGGGATAAGGGTGTAATGAGGGGACTGGATAGAACTAGATCTAGATAGGGATAGGGTGTAATGAGGTGGACTGGATAGAACTACCTCTAGATAGAGATAGGGTGTAATGAGTTGGACTGGATAGAAAAGCTCTAGATAGATAGGGTAATGAGGGGCTGATAAAGCTCTAAAGGGATAGGGTAATGAGGTGGACTGGATGAACTAGCTCTAGATAGGGATAGGGTGTAATGAGGTGGATGGATAGAACAGTCTATTTGGTATTGATTTTTAAGTTTTTTTTTGATGTAGAAGTGACAAAGAAAAGTTATTGGCTTTTGGAATATTAATTAGTTTCTTATTAAACGGCCATTTTTTCGGGGGATGAAAAAATTTCCTTTTTTCTCGACCCCTTTAAAAAGAAGTCAGGATTTTTTTAAAAATTTGCGTTTCATGACCCCCCCAAACCCCCAAAAAAATTTTTTTCACAATTTTTCTGTATGTCTGTCTTTATGTGCTCGGACTATAGACGTCCCTAAATTTTTGGGTATTTTAAATAAAGGGCAAAAAGAGATAAAATAGACTTTCTCAAAAATCCTCTATAACTATTAAACTATTTATTTATCTAAAACCCTGTTTAATTTTTACAAACAAATTAGCGAGTTTCATCATTTTTCCGTGGAAATGGCTCTAAGAGCACTTTACACCAGCAGAAATCTCCAGTTTTGTATCCTCAATTTGGGCCCTATTGGAGTTTGGAATATTTAATCACGTAGAAATATATTTATATATATTATAAAACTCTTTTGTTTTAAATATATTTTTTAAAACATCAATAGTTTCTAAGCTTTAAGAATATTTATATTTTTTATCCAAGTCTTTGAAAATTAAATTGATATTTCTGCTCTTTGGTTGACAGAGATGCTATTCTTTTTTCTAACGTTTCTATAAACAGTGTGTATTAATTCATTATGCTCTTTGAAGGATTGTTTTTGTAACAATGTTATACTATTTTAATTTCTCAGATTTTTTTTAAAATTTTAGTTTTTTTTTAAGATTAAAAGTGAGAGAAAGCCACCGTCCATTTTTTTTTGGTAAGCAGTTTTGTTTGTGAAACCTGCCTTAAGTATAGCGATTATCTTTTGGGATTGCATTTATTTGAGGTTTTTAACGTGCATTTTCTAAAAACTGTTTAGAGAACACGAGAATGCTTTAGGGGAATGAAAGACCTACCAATTTTTTTTGGAAAAGGGTTTTTTTCTATACCTTTCCCAGATTTTTTTACCTGCTAAGTTTTGACATGGAAACGTCTTTTTTTCCCCTTTGAAGGAGGTTGACCCCGGTTGGTTTGAACCCACGAATCGCCTTTACCCAAGATTCCCGAGCTCTACAATAATAAAAAGGGGGAAAATAGACTTTTAAAATCTCGCAATTAATTACTATGAGAACAATGGTTGGGTTTAAACAATCTTTAAATATGATTATTTATGTTCCAAAAATGATCAAAATGCTGTTCTAAAGCTGTATCGCCGGCAATTTCTCGGTTGATGGTAATAAAATTTGAAAAAGGGGGGAAATTTATAGAAAAGTATTGATAAATTTTAAAAAAAGATTTTTTTTAATTAAAAGAATATTCCTTGGGTCTGAACCTAAAAAAGTGAATTAATAACAAAAAAGATTAAAATTTTCTCACCATTTCACCCTGATAGTCTTTGTTTTTTTTTAATTAATTTTTTTTATATAGAGTGATTGTTTGATTGATATATAAAAAAATCTACTTGTTTTATTAAAAGTTCTCTTAAAAATAGGTACATATTTTTTTATTTTCTCTTATTATTAGGATTCGTTGGACTCCGGTGTGTATATTAAGAGTAAAAAAATCATGGAAGGAAAAGTTTAATAAAGCTTTTTCAATGTTATGGTCGAAATTTTAAATAAAAAAAAAATGAATAATGTTTCCAAAAAAGTTGAACAGCCTCTCCCCCCCCCCCCCCCCCTGCAAAGATATGGAGGGAGGGGGGGAATGTGCCATGCCCTCCCTATACCGGCGCTTTGCACTCATAGTTCAAAGACAAACTTTAAAATTTAAGCTGTTGTCGTTTCAAAAATTTTTAGGAACTATACACTTAATTTGAATTTATGGATTTTTTTTTTTGAAAAAACTTCACGAAAACATTATATTCAACTCACGCGCCGGGTTTTTTCGAGAAAAAAACTAAGCCCGACAACCCTTTCTTCATTTTTGTGTTACTCAAAAATTTTTTTAATATTTTTAGAGTGCCTTTCCGATATTGCTAGAGCTAAAACAAAAAACAATAAAATATTTAAGAAAAATATTCTTAAAGGAGAAATAAGAGAGTAATTTTGAAAGATTAACCCTTATACTTCTAGCCACCCCGGGAAAAAGGGTTGGAATGATATTGTATTTGTTCTTAACAGTTTCTGTTGGTTTGACTTGGGGTTTTTAGTCTGGGAAAGTTGCAGCGATTTCATGGGGCCCATAAACTATCAATCCCTCTTGGGGTTCATTAAGTTTTCAAAAATAGCTTTGAGGATTCTTTTCAAAAAAATTGTTCTTATTTATCACCAGGGCTTTCGTTTTAGTTTCTCTTACCTTGTCTCAGCAAATTTTGGTTTATCGTATTCTTTTTTGTTGTTGTTTTTTTTCCCTTTGTTAAACAAAAAAAGTGGTTTATTATACCCGAGACTTTCCAAACTTTGGTTAGCAATGAATTCTTCGATAATCAAATTTTTTTGGTATAATAAGTTTGCTGCACCATGACTGCAAAAATATTTAGAAAAAATTTCAAAGGAAACTTTTAAGACTTTCAAATTTATATTTAAACGTTTTGAACTCAAAAAGCATCTTTGTTTAGGTCAATAAATTAAAAAGGAGCTAAGTTTCCCGTAGAAAAAAAGTGCAAATACACTAATAATTTTTCTCGCTTCACTGAGTTGGGATGAATGAGGCGCAGAAAAAAAAAACAGTGTTTGCAGTTTTTATAGCAAAAAAATTTTTTTGGGGGCCCAAAATTAATAAAATACCTCTGTTTAAAATAGAGTTAATTTTCTTCACAATTGATATTAGCATTTCTTGAATACTGCCAGGGGTGCTGGAATTTAATGACAACTTTTTATTGAATTTAAAAAAAATTTTTTAGTTTCCCCCGCCATGCTCTGCAGTTATTCAACAAGTTGATATCAACAGTGAAAAAAAATTAAACTCTCTATTTGAAAGGAGCAATATTATTTATTTTGGCAAAAAAAATTTTGCTAAAAAAACTGCAAAAACAGACCTTTTCTCGCGTCCCCTACCCCCCACCTTAATGGGGGGCCCCCTGAAATCTGGACCTTGGTGTGAACCCCACCTCCCCAAAAGGATGGTACTCACTGTGTCTATTATTTTACGTAAGCTTACACTTCTTAACCCGAAGGGTTTGAAACCTTCCTAGCATCTTTTTTTATGGACGGTGCGCTTGTAATATGGGGCCTTGTGTAGTCCCTCAAGGGAAGACCTCAGGGGAAACAAATGTAATTTTTTAACACGTAGGGAAAAATTGAAAGATAAATTACTTTTTCGTTTCCCCTGGATCTGCACATCACCTTTTTTTTATAAAATTTTTATATAAATTTTATATAATTTACTTAAAATCGAAAAACCCTTAAATCTTTGTATTTTCGGTTTTAAAAATTAGATAAGCCGAAACATCTTTAAAAATGTTTACATTTTAGTTTTAAGTTGTGAGTTTATCTGTCAGGTGGGGCAGTTCTACTTTGACCAGCTCTCAAAAGTAAGCCCAAAATCCTAACCTAAAGGGTTTGGGTTAGGCTTGGGTTTGGTAGGTTTGGTTTAAATATTTTTGGTTTGGCTAGTTTTTGGTTACTTTGGTCTGGTCAGAGCTAGAACTGACCCCCCTGACTCTATATATGGTTAAAGTTCAAAATGTAAATATTGTTCCAGACATTTCGGACTTTTACCATTATGTATTGGTAAATTCTAGGAAAAATCGGTAAATTCTAAAATTTAATGGTGTTCGGAGTTTTATAGTAACATATAAATACCTATTTAGGTAACACTAAAATACAAAAAAATATTATTAATATTTACAACAACTAAATCTGGTTGTTTTTCCCAAAAAACACCCTTCCTGTGAAAATTGGACAGTAACACTCTTACCTTGATGAATAACACTATGGCATAATCTTATAATCTGGCCATAGTGTAACCCTTAAAGGTACCATTCTGTACAGAGTGTGGGTGGACCTAAAATTAAACAAAATCCCTGATCATGTTATCTCCTGTGGCCGAAATACCATGGAATACTTGCTCACAGGTGGTCACGCGCAGGCGCAAACTGTAACCCAAGCTAGAAGGCAAGTAAACTCGAGTAGTTGTTGACTTAAGAGTGATCAGAACTAGGGCTAACAGCTTTGAAACATGTTCAGAGATGTTCCAAGACCACAAACCCCATCCACGCCAACTTCAAACTTGTCTAATAAAATACACGTTGTGATTATTGGCTTGATTTAAGAATTTCCACTAAATATTCCAAAAGCTATTACGTGTTGTAATGTTCGTGAGCACTCGACGGTCTGGCCACTGGCCAGAGAGATGGGTGATTATTTTCTTTCGGTCAGGTCAGTAAATGTTGAAGATGTGGTGACTGGGGGTATGTGGGTTGGGGAGCACATGGTCTCTGTGCCATTACGACTCTGTCGTAAGTGTGGCAATTACCTTAACAAGGGAGTCAAACTCGTTCACGAACAAAACCGGGAAAATAAAGGGCATTCAAGACAGACACTTGAAATTCACTGCATTTTAAAGGAATGTGGAAATGTAGAGGCAGACAACTTTAATCACTTTCATTTTTTAAGGAAGGGAATGTAAAGGCAGACAACTTAAAAATATTGAGATTTTAAAAGAACGGAGAATGTAAGGCAGACAACTTAAATCACTGCATTTTATTAGGAATGTGAATGTAGAATGCGACAATTTGAATTATGCTTTTTAAATAAAGGAACGGTGAATGTAGAGGCAGACAACTTGAATTATTGATGCATTTTTATAAGAACGGGAATGTAAGGTGGGCCCAACTTGAATTATTGATGCATTTTAAGGAACGGGAATGTAGAGCAGACAACTTGAATTTTTGGCTTTTTAAAAGGACGGGAATGTAGAGGCAGACAACTTGAATATTGATGCTTTTTAAAAGGAACGGGGAATGTAAAAGCGACAGTTTGAATCACTTGCATTTGTCCATTATACTTAAGGTAAATACTATGCAAAGAAATATTAATATAAATATGTTTTTTTGTTAAAAGTTCAAAGTTTAAGTCCATTAATCCCGAAAAAGAATTTTGAAAATAAAGATTAAACCCGAGAAGAATTTTGCTTACTTTTTAATTCCGAAGCCTTCGCTTGTCAAGCGTTTAATCTTTGCCAGTCCGATAGTGACTTCACTAAACACGATCACTCTTTTATAACGGTAAATACAGAACACGGAACGCGGAATGAAGGGATGACGAGGGAGGAAAACCAAAAAACATAAACAAGGAGGGGTGTTCTACAAGCTTCTAGACGGAGTAGAAACAAAACTTGGCACTGGTGAAGAGTGTCTTCTTTCCAACCGAAGATCTTTAGTTCAGGGAAGTTGTTTCTGAGAGTTGAATAGACGCGGTCTCAGTATTTCGTGGTCAGGGCGTCTTGTTCAGGCGTGTGTGTTTCGATGGGCCGGTCGAGAGTGTAATTGAGCCAAGCAGCAGACGGTGTCACTACAATAGGTAAGTCCGTTGTTATTGACTTGGGTTAGGGGTTAGCTTGGGGTAATCTAAAAATGTAACTCTAAACTTATAGGATTTTTTTTTTAAACCCTTTCTTTGGAAATTTGGAAATTATTTCACTTTTTTCCCTTTTTTAGCCCCTACGGGGACATTAGCCTTGCGCGGGTCGCGGGTTTTTTGATATAAAGGGGTCTTCCACCCAACTGCCTTTGACCATGCTCCCTTTGGGGACGCTTATTCACCCGAGCAGCTGTAAGACAATTATATAGTTTGGGCTTGCTATATGTCAACACATCCTTTTTTTAACGTAAATTTTTTCGTGATCCACGATATTTTTCATTTTGTTTTTTCCTGAACGAATATATTACCGTTCAATGGTCAACCACATTAATCTTGTATAACTTTTTGAAAAACTTATTTCTCATTTTTTTTTTTCTATATAAATCTATTTATTTTAACTTAAATTTATTTTTTTTAAACGTAATAAATTATCTAGAACGATACAGTCTTTTGAAATCTGCGAAATTGTTACAGTATAGACACGATCCCGGGAAAGGTTCCCTTACGGGCCCCAGTTTTTGCGTATCAAGTCTATTGAAATAACCCGGGTAGGGGTCAAATTAATCGTTTAAATTTTAAAACATTTTTTAAACTAATTGAGGGAACAAACCAAATATGGGTATGTTTTTGTTGTTAATCATCCTCCATGGCAAAATTTGGGGGATATGGTGTTTATTCGACCATTCCAAGCACGAGTCCTACCTCGTTTATCTAACGTGAAAAGGACTATATTCATTTAGCATGTTGTCCTCACACCCTATCAAAGGTTCAGGGGGCTCGATGAAAGATGAAAACGGCCATATAGTGTGCGAAAGGTAAGGACGATGCAGGGAGGTCTCGAATATTCAGGGTCAACCAGAAAGTAAAAATTAAAAAGGGGTCCTGAGGCCGGGGGGGGAAAAAAATTTTTTTTCAAATTCGGGACACCTGCGTGTAAAGGGGGGGTCTTAACGGTCAGTTTGTTTGGTCCCCCCCGTGTTTTTTTGACCATTTTTTTCAGTCAAGTAAATTTTTTCCGATGGAGAAAGGGCGTCACGCGCCCCCGCCACCTCCCTTTTCTGTGCGAGATCTGCGCGGTCAAATTTGTTTTTTTGACTTTGCAGAACAATAAACCCCCCCGAATGTTCATCAAAGCTCGTGGAAATTTAAAGGTAGTGATGTGATGAGTCGACAACATGTCCGAAGTGGGTTAGGTTGTTTAAAAAAGCCCGTACTGAAACTCATGACGGGCAAGGAGTGGGGACCATCAGTGATTTCTGACGAACTTTTGCGAAAAATTGAAAAAACAAGTGCGAAGAGACCGCCGTGTGGGCGCTTTACGATC
>JBCFYV010000762.1:0-56922 GCA_039000515.1 Timema cristinae
TGACAGGTGCTAGAGATGGTCAAGAGACTTTCTAGAGGAGGATGCTAGCGTTGTCACCTCTTGACAGGTGCTAGAGATGGTCAAGAGACTTTCTAGAGGAGGATGCTAGCGTTCTCCACCTTTTGACAGGGGCTAGAGATGGTCAAGATACTTTCTAGGGGAGGATGGTAGCGTTGTCCACCTCTTGACAGGTGCTAGAGATGGTCAAGAGACTTTCTAGAGGAGGATGCTAGCGTTGTCCACCTCTTGACAGGTGCTAGAGATGGTCAAGAGACTTTCTAGAGGAGGATGCTAGCGTTTCTCCACCTTTTGACAGGGGCTAGAGATGGTCAAGATACTTTCTAGGGGAGGATGGTAGCGTTGTCCACCTCTTGACAGGTGCTAGAGATGGTCAAGAGACTTTCTAAGAGGAGGATGCTAGCGTTCTCCACCTCTTGACAGGTGCTAGAGATGGTCAAGAGACTTTCTAGGGGAGGATGCTAGCGTTGTCCACCTCTTGACAGGTGCTAGAGATGGTCAAGATACTTTCTAGAGGAGGATGCTAGCGTTGTCCACCTCTTGACAGGTGCTAGAGATGGTCAAGAGACTTTATAAGGGAGGATGCTAGCGTTGTCCACCTCTTGACAGGTGCTAGAGATGGTCAAGAGACTTTCTAGAGGAGGATGATAGCGTTCTCCACCTCTTGACAGGTGCTAGAGATGGTCAAGAGACTTTCTAGGGGAGGATGCTAGCGTTGTCCACCTCTTGACAGGTGCTAGAGATGGTCAAGAGACTTTCTAGGGGAGGATGCTAGCGTTGTCCACCTCTTGACAGGTGCTAGAGATGGTCAAGAGACTTTCTAGAGGAGGATGCTAGCGTTCTCCAACTCTTGACAGGTGCTAGAGATGGTCAAGAGACGTTATAGGTGAGGATGCTAGCGTTGTCCACCTCTTGACAGGTGCTAGAGATGGTCAAGAGACTTTCTAGGGGAGGATGCTAGCGTTGTCCACCTCTTGACAGGTGCTAGAGATGGTCAAGAGACTTTCTAGAGGAGGATGCTAGCGTTGTCCACCTCTTGACAGGTGCTAGAGATGGTCAAGAGACTTTATAGGGGAGGATGCTAGCGTTGTCCACCCCTTGACAGGTACGAATACTTTACCGAGGTCCAAATCAATTCTAACTGTTAGTTTAATGTTTTATTACATTAATTGGTTCTTTATGCACCTCGTCTTACTACTCAGCTGAGCTTTATGTATTTAAATACGAGAGGAAGGAAAGGCAAAAATACCTTAATTAGCGTGTAGGCGGGCAATCATTTAGAAAAAAAAAAATAGACTTAGTACATCCAACCAAGATTTAAACTAGGACCTCCTAGTCCCCAGCAAACCAGTCTAAAGTGGTCATACGTTTATTCCATGTGACCATCAATTTGTTCAAAACCCTATTTGGTTATTAAAAACAAATATGACAGAGAGAGAGAGAGAGCTGATGGTATGGTCGGAATATGTGGTATGTCCTCACTATAACACAGAGAAAGGGCTAGATGGTATGGTCGGAACATGTGGTTTGTCCTCACTATGACAGAGAGAAAGGGCTAGATGGTATGGTCGGAACATGTGGTTTGTCCTCACTATGACACAGAGAAAGAGCTGATGGTATGGTCGGAACATGTGGTTTGTCCTCACTATGACACAAAGAAAGGGCTAGATGGTATGGTCGTAACATGTGGTTTGTCCTCACTATGACACAGAGAGAGAGCTGATGGTATGGTCGGAACATGTGGTTTGTCCTAACTATGACACAGAGAGAGCTGATGGTATGGTCGGAACATGTGGTTTGTCCTCACTATGACACAGAGAGAGCTGATGGTATGGTCGGAACATGTGGTTTGTCCTCACTATGACACAGAGAGAGAGCTGATGGTATGGTCGGAACATGTGGTTTGTCCTCACTATGACACAGAGAAAGGGCTAGATGGTATGGCCGGAACATGTGGTTTGTCCTCACTATGACACAGAGAGAAAGCTGATGGTATGGTCGGAACATGTGGTTTGTCCTCACTATAACACAGAGAAAGGGCTAGATGGTATGGTCGGAACATGTGGTTTGTCCTCACTATGACACAGAGAGAGAGCTGATGGTATGGTCGGAACATGTGGTTTGTCTTCACTATAACACAGAGAAAGGGCTAGATGGTATTGGTCGGAACATGTGGATTGTCCTCACTATGACACAGAGAGAGCTGATGGTATGGTCGGAACATGTGGTTTGTCCTCACTATGACACAGAGAGAGAGCTGATGGTATGGTCGGAACATGTGGTTTGTCCTCACTATGACACAGAGAAAGGGCTAGATGGTATGGCCGGAACATGTGGTTTGTCCTCACTATGACACAGAGAAGGCTAGATGGTATGGTCGGAACATGTGGTTTGTCTTTACTATGACAGAGAGAGAGAGCTAATGGTATGGTCTGAATATATGGTTTGTCCTAACTATGACAGAGAGAAAGGGCTAGATGGTATGGTCAGAACATGTGGTTTGTCCTCACTATAACAAAGAGAGAGAGCTGATGGTATGGTCGGAACATGTGGTTTGTCTTCACTATGACACAGAGAAAGGGCTAGATGGTATGGTCGGAACATGTGGTTTGTCCTCACTATGTCACAGAGAAAAGGCTAGATGGTATGTTCGGAACATGTGGTTTGTCTTTACTATGACAGAGAGAGAGAGCTGATGGTATGGTCTGAACATGTGGTTTGTCCTAACTATGACACAGAGAAAGGGCTAGATGGTATGGTCGGAACATGTGGTTTGTCCTCACTATGACACAGAGAGAGAGCTGATGGTATGGTCGGAACATGTGGTTAATCCTCACTATGACTCAGAGAGAGCTGATGGTTTGATCGGAACATGTGGTTTGTCCTCACTTACACAGAGATGATGGTATGTCGAACATGTGGTTGTCCTCACTTGACACAGAGATGATGGTATGGTCGGAACATGTGGTTTGTCCTCACTATGACAAAGAGCTAGATGGTATGGTCGGAACATGGTTTGGTCCTCACTATAGACACAAGAAAGGCTAGATGGTATGGTGAATGTGGTTTGTCCTCACTATGACACAGAGAAGGTAATGTATGTCGGAATGTATGTCGTCACTCGAGACAGAGATGAGTATGGTCGAATGTGGTTTGTCCTTCCACTAATGTACAACATGAGGAGAGCTGATGGTATGGTCGGAACATGTGGTTTGTCCTCACTATGACACAGAGAAAGGGCTGAATGGTATGGTCGGAACATGTGGTTTGTCCTCACTATGACACAGAGAAAGGGCTAGATGGTATGGTCGGAACATGTGGTTTGTCCTCACTATGACACAGAGAGAGTGATGGTATGGTCGGAACATGTGGTTTGTCCTACTATGACACAGAGAGAGCTGATGGTATGGTCGGAACATGTGGTTTGTCCTCACTATGACACAGAGAGAGCTGATGGTATGGTCGGAACATGTGGTTTGTCCTCACTATGACACAGAGAGAGCTGATGGTATGGTCGGAACATGTGGTTTGTCCTCACTATGACACAGAGAGAGCTGATGGTATGGTCGGAACATGTGGTTTGTCCTACTATGACACAGAGAGAGCTGATGGTATGGTCGGAACATGTGGTTTGTCCTCACTATGACACAGAGAAGCTGATGGTATGGTCGGAACATGTGGTTTGTCCTCACTATGACACAGAGAGAGCTGATGGTATGGTCGGAACATGTGGTTTGTCCTCACTATGACACAGAGAGAGCTGATGGTATGGTCGGAACATGTGGTTTGTCCTAACTATGACACAGAGAGAGATGATGGTATGGTCGTAACATGTGGTTTGTCCTCAATTTGACACAGAGAGAGCTGATGGTATGGTCGGAACATGTGGATTGTCCTCACTATGACACAGAGAAAGGGCTAGATGGTATGGTCAGAACATGTGGATTGTCCTCACTATGACACAGAGAGAGCTGATGGTATGGTCGGAACATGTGGATTGTCCTCACTATGACACAGAGAGAGCTGATGGTATGGTCGGAACATGTGGATTGTCCTCACTATGACACAGAGAGAGCTGATGGTATGGTCGGAACATGTGGTTTGTCCTCACTATGACTCAGAGAGAGCTGATGGTATGGTCGGAACATGTGGTTTGTCCTCACTATGACACAGAGAGAGCTGATGGTATGGTCGGAACATGTGGATTGTCCTCACTATGACACAGAGAGAGCTGATGGTATGGTCGGAACATGTGGATTGTCATTACTATGACACAGAGAGAGCTGATGGTATGGTCGGAACATGTGGTTTGTCCTCACTATGACACAGAGAGAGCTGATGGTATGGTCGGAACATGTGGATTGTCCTCACTATGACACAGAGAGAGAGCTGATGGTATGGTCGGAACATGTGGTTTGTCCTCACTATGACACAAAGAAAGGGCTAGATGGTATGGTTGGAACATGAGGATTGTCCTCACTATGACACAGAGAAAGGGCTAGATGCTATGGTCGGAACATGTGGTTTGTCCTCACTATGACACAGAGAGAGCTGATGGTATGGTCAGACACAGAGAGAGCTGATGGTATGGTCGGAACATGTGGTTTGTCCTCACTATGACACAGAGAGAGCTGATGGTATGGTCGGAACATGTGGTTTGTCCTCACTATGACACAGAGAGAGCGATGGTATGGTCGGAAATTTGGATTTTCTACTTGCTCATACAAGGGGCTAGATTGTATGGTGAACATGTGGTTTGTCCTCACTATGACACAGGAACTGATGTATGGTCGGAACATTGGATTTCCTCACTATGACACAGAGAAAGGGCTAGATGGTATGGTCGAATATGTGGATTTCTCCTTGCATAGACAAGGAGATGGATGGGTATGGTGTTGCTGGTATGCCACATGAAAGCTATGAGGTGGAAATGTGTTGTCGACTATGCGAGATGCCCATGAAGGAGGAACATGTGGTTGTCTCACATGAATGTTGTCTGAGTATGGCAGGAAATGTGGTATGGTCCTGAACATGAGGTGCTATATGGAACAGGAGATGATATGGTCGGAAATGGTGGTTGTACTATGACACAGAGATGCTGATTGGATGAACATGTGATGTGTTCGCTCGTAGAACAGGATTTCCAGATGTATGGTCGAAAGGCTGGTTGTTGTCAATATGATCACAGAGAGAGGACTGATGTATGGTCGGAACATGTGGTTTGTCCTCACTATGACACAGAGAGAGACTGATGTATGGTGGAACATGTGGATTGTCCTCACTATGACACAGAAAGTAGATGGCTATGTCGGATTGGTGGAATGTGCTTTGTCACATGAACGGAGAGATGGTGAACTGTGTATGGTCCGAACAGGGATTGTCGTATGAACAGAGAGAGGCTAGATGGTATGTGGTTTGGTATTGTCACTATGACAAGAGAGAAAGTGATGGTATGGTCGGAACATGTGGTTGTTCCTCACTATGACACAGAGAAGGGAAGTGGAATGGTTTGTGTCGAACTGTGGTGACTATATGACAAGATGATGTAGTCGAACATGTGGATTGTTCCTCACTATGACACAGAGAGGGTGATGGTATGGTCGGAACATGTGGTTTGTCCTCACTATGACACAGAGAAGGGCTAGATGGTATGGTCGGAACATGTGGTTTGTCCTCACTATGACACAGAAAGGCTGATGGTATGGTCGGAACATGTGGTTTGTCCTCACTAAGACAAGGTAGAGATGGTCGTAGATGGTTGTGTCAAATATTGTCTCATATGATGACAGAGGAAAGTGTTATGTATGTCAGAGAAATGTAGTTGTTCGTCGAACTGATGTCACAAGAACAGATGGTAGGTGAATGGTTGTCCACTATGAACAGGGTAGTTCTAGTATGGACGGAACATGGATGTCTCATTCGGAACAATGGGTCTATTGACTAGATGGTCGAACTGTGGTTTCACTGGAACAATGGGTGCCTCACATGATAAGGTCGGAAATGTGGTATGTCTCACATTGTACACAGAACAGAGACTAGATGGTATGTGGATGTGGTTGTCTTTGACACAAATGGGGGTGTGTATGTGTGGACATTGGTGCTCCACCTAACAGCATGAAAGGTTCACGGTTGGAGGGCGGAACATGTGAGGACACTCTTACCTAGGCAGGAGGTATTAGCGGACCAAGAGTGCCCTCTGAACAAAGTAGAGACTAGTTGGTTCGTTCCATGTGTCGAATTTTCACTTACACAGAGAGCGATGGCTATTGGAACTTGGTGTTTCTGAAGAGAGGTATGGTGTGACTGTGTCCTCACTATAACAGGAGGCTGATGTATGGTCGGATAGTGGTTTGTCTACTTGAACAAGAAGCTATGAGTAGTCGACTGAATTTCTAAAGGTGCTGACAAGAGGGCTAGAGGCGGAAATGTTTCCTAGCCAGAACGATGTTGTCGAACATGTGTGTCTCAATGAAAGAAGGTGATTTTGGTGAAAGGTTTGTCCAAGACAGATGGGTTGGGGTTGGTGGCACCCAAAAAGAGTTGAGGCACTTCTTTCGAGTATACGATTTGTCCACAGTAGAGAGACTGATGGTTGGTCTTTTCCTTTAGCAGAGCAATTCTAGGTGTATAATAAATTAAAGGGAGTTAAGAGGAACTTGTATGGAGGGAGACAGGAGAATCATTTATCAAATTAACCCTTAGTACACTGGACTGGTGTTCGAGAGTGACGTGTTAGGCCCTACGGCAAAAAAAATATTAGCTCTTTGTAAACATACTGGTTAGTAACCACACCGCACCGGTCATCCTCCGCGCAAATTCTGGTACATTTCCTCTATTTTCTGCCTTCCTAGTTCCTACTCAATGAAATGCGTATATCCTGGAGGGGAAGTGCTATAGCCACGTCCTACCACCCAATCTATTTCCACAAAGTGTGTGTGTGAGGATGATTAAGGTGGGATTTAGAGAAAAGGTACCTGTGTTAGGGTGGAAGGAGAGTGTAAAATCACTTAGAAAACCTATCAGTTCACTTCAGTGGAATTTAAGAACAACATTTGGGACTTCAAGAGGGAGGAAGCACTTATTAACATTTGATGAACATTTGATGAACGTAAAAACGTCAAATAGGGTCAAGCACCCTTCAAATACATAAAGAGAGCATCACGCGATAGTGTGTTTGAAATCCTCACGATGCTACGAACTGTAAACAAAGAGCTAGAATAAATCTCTCTCATGATCCCTTGTAGGCCATAAGTTTGGAGTATCTTTGTTCGATTCCAAGTGGAGCTGACTAATTAACTATTTGTATACGGGTTCATCCTATTGTCCAATATAGTTAGCCTCTGTTAACTTATGGTTACGAAACTTAATCAATATGCTTTCAATACATTCATACGCCAGTTTAATGTAATATGCAGCTCTCATTTTAGATATGAACAACACTAATAACAGTGAAATGGTATCAATGTTGACCGTATAAAATATGTTTGTGTTTCCGAAACTTTTATTTCTTTCTTTCATAATTCTACTGTGAATATCTAGGCACGTGCAGTTAGACGTAATTTCCTGGTTTGAGATAATTTGTAAGTCACGCGCTGATATAATCGACGTGTTTAGAAAAAGAACTAACTGCATCAAACAAAACATCTTTGCTACAGGAAACCGTCACACGACTGACAATAGATAGGAAGTACTTGGTACGCTCTTACCTCGACTTGATCTGATGGCCGGGATAAGTGGGCACAAAAGACACTCATCTGTAAATGTAAATAAACTGACTGCTCGCTCGCTAGCTATAAAGCCGAGTGAAGGTCTTGTTGATATTTTCAAGAATCAATCAATCGCTTGTAATGATCTCATTATTTGCAGGTACCCGTGGACAATGTAACATGATCAGACGTGAACACTACTTTGTGGTGTGGAAGGCGACTTTTGTTTAAAAATAGTTGTTAAACGTTTGGTCGGAGCGCACGTGCACACACACACACACACACACACACACACACATATATTATATATATATATATATATATTATATATATATATATACACAGGAAGGGCTCGACTTACGCGGTTAATTAGTTTCCGCGCAAGTTGAAAAACCGCGTCAGTAGGATGGTGCTTAAATGCAATGTTTTTTTGTATGTACGATAGTTGAGGCTAAAAAGGTTCTGCTAGAAATAAACAAAATTGTGAATGATTCTGTCAGCCTTACGTCAGCTCACTAGAATTACATTTATGTTAATCGTTTATTGGCGAAGATTTGTAACTATTTTAGCCTTTTTTTTTTTTTTTTTTAGAAGTTGAAGTTGAAACATACATTTTCGGAACTAAGTAAAGGTTTACAATGTTTCGCACATTTTGTTTTTTGCACCACATATTGTTTCCAGCGCGTCTAAATACCAGTACATTTACACAACTGGCGTAACTGGTGTATCCGAATTTTGCGCATAGGGAGGATGGGAAACCATTTTTAGGCTTTTTTTTTTATGTTTGACTTGAACATAATAAATAAACGATTTCGTATGAATTATCAACAATGGATAGAAAACTTTCTGAGCCATTCCACTTTGATCTTGTTTTTGTCTGTAAACCTCATATTAACTATTCCTTGAATTCAATCTTACTCATATACTTTATAGAACCAATTCTAGAATAAATTGTATGTACATTCATATTATACTATTTCATTTTATTATAATATATCCGATAAAAGTTATTTTAGTCACACTTAGGTATTATTTGAAAGTACTTGATATATTTGCGAGTTTAGAAGACCTAAAGATGGACTTTTAGTGACGATATAATTTTGCTACACGATCACGATCAACCAGCTGCCAATTCCTTGTCCAAAGGCAATGTACTGTTTTATTCAAGATTATTGATATGCAAGATGTTCTCATGTCGCAAATAACAATACATGGTTTATTAAACGAGCATTCCATGGTTCTAGAACTCCATATATTAGGGCGTAAATTAAGTGCAATAGCATTTACTAGTCAAGTGAAAGTTAGTGGTTCAATTTCCTTCAAGTTCCAATGAGAATGCCTACTTTAAAAATTGTTTATGATAATAGTATTATTAATACACCAGTAAAGACACCGAGTCAATTAACCAGGCCATTACTTTATCAAAGAGTTTTGATTCTTGTCTTAACAGAGCAAAGGGGTGTTTTAATTACATTTACAGGTGACCTGGTGGTCTAGGGGTAAGGTGTCAGACTTCTATGCTGGCGGCCGGGGTTCAATCCTCGGTCCCGGCAAAGATTTATCTGATTACTAAACCCTTCCTTCACCTCTGACAAGACATCTTGTGTATGTGGGGAATGCCAGGCCACCACCGTGGTTCGGATTCCACGTTAAACTGTAGGTCCTTCATTTCATCTCACAATCACCCCACCATTACACATTAGCGTAAGTGCGTATAACCCGAACGGGTAGTAAGACGCGGTGCTAATAATAATAATAATAATTACATTTACCTTATGTTATGCTGAGTTGAGTAGACATGATAGTTGACTTGTACTGAAATCAGTACGGAAACATCAAACATGTGCTTGGGGCATTCATGGAAGAGCTATCATTGTCTATAATCAATTATCTTTGGTAAAATAAAAGCTTTAACGTGAGATAAATAAAGTTCCATATATTTAATTCTGTGTGTGCGAATAATGAAATGTGAAATGTTAGTTTTCAGTTCCATAGACACGTATTGTATTGCATTGTATTGTGGTACGTCACGCATTATTATATCTGATGAATTAAGACCTAAAGTTGTTGATTTTAAATATGGTATAGTTAAAGTTTTTGATTTTTATTGAAGCACAAAGTGGAAATTCAAACAACGCTCTATATTGGAAAATGAGATCTTATGTGTGAAGTTTTACGTGAACATATCAGGCTTAGAGGTGCCATGGCAGGCTGTATACAATATAGAGACAACATATGTGGACACTTAGAAACATTGATCAAGTTTAGATAGGGTGTAGCCCAAATCAACAAAAAAAAAATCAAATTAAGTTTTCAGATGAGTTGTGCAAAACTGTACACGATATATGTAAAGGATTTAGAAGGTACGGTGTGAATGCCATGCAATCCTGGACGTGATAGTCACTGAGAGAAGATGGCGAGTGATCGCATTGAGTTTTATACTAAGGCCGTAATATTCTCGGTTGGAGGCGTAAGAGGCTGGAGTAAGCTGGAGGGAAGGCACAACACTGACAGAACAGGTTCTAGGAGCTGTATAGGACCAGTTAACATGAGCCGTACTCTGCTGGGTCAGAGTTCACCAGGGCTGGCTTGCACTCATAATATAGTGTTAGTGTGAACTGGGCCTCACAGATAGCTGGCTGGTAGATGTAATTACAGGACTAGTACAGTGCAGGTGTGAAGTGGGCCTCACAGAGAGCTGGCTGGTAGATATAATTACAGGACTAGTACAGTGCAGGTGTGAAGTGGGCCTCACAGAGAGCTGGCTGGTAGATGTAGTTACAGGACTAGTACAGTGCAGGTGTGAAGTGGGCCTCACAGAGAGCTGGCTGGTAGATATAATTACAGGACTAGTACAGTGCTGGTGTGAAGTGGGCCTCACAGAGAGCTGGCTGGTAGATGTAGTTACATGACTAGTACAGTGCAGGTGTGAAGTGGGCCTCACAGAGAGCTGGCTGGTAGATGTAATTACAGGACTAGTACAGTGCAGGTGTGAAGTGGGCCTCACAGAGAGCTGGCTGGTAGATGTAGTTACAGGACTAGTACAGTGCAGGTGTGAAGTGGGCCTCAGAGAGAGCTGGCTGGTAGATATAATTACAGGACTAGTACAGTGCAGGTGTGAAGTGGGCCTCACAGAGAGCTAGCTGGTAGATATAATTACAGGACTAGTACAGTGCAGGTGTGAAGTGGGCCTCACAGAGAGCTAGCTGGTAGATATAATTACAGGACTAGTACAGTGCAGGTGTGAAGTGGGCCTCACAGAGAGCTGGCTGGTAGATGTAGTTACAGGACTAGTACAGTGCAGGTGTGAAGTGGGCCTCACAGAGAGCTGGCTGTAGATATAATTACAGGACTAGTACAGTGCAGGTGTGAAGTGGGCCTCACAGAGAGCTGGCTGGTAGATATAATTACAGGACTAGTACAGTGCAGGTGTGAAGTGGGCCTCACAGAGAGCTGGCTGGTAGATGTAGTTACAGGACTAGTACAGTGCAGGTGTGAAGTGGGCCTCACAGAGAGCTGGCTGGTAGATGTAGTTACAGGACTAGTACAGTGCAGGTGTGAAGTGGGCCTCACAGAGAGCTAGCTGGTAGATATAATACAGGACTAGTACAGTGCAGGTGTGAAGTGGGCCTCACAGAGAGCTGGCTGGTAGATGTAGTTACAGGACTAGTACAGTGCAGGTGTGAAGTGGGCCTCACAGAGAGCTGGCTGGTAGATGTAGTTACAGGACTAGTACAGTGCTGGTGTGAAGTGGGCCTCACAGAGAGCTGGCTGGTAGATATAATTACAGGACTAGTACAGTGCAGGTGTGAAGTGGGCCTCACAGAGAGCTAGCTGGTAGATATAATTACAGGACTAGTACAGTGCAGGTGTGAAGTGGGCCTCACAGAGAGCTAGCTGGTAGATATAATTACAGGACTAGTACAGTGCTGGTGTGAAGTGGGCCTCACAGAGAGCTGGCTGGTAGATATAATTACAGGACTAGTACAGTGCAGGTGTGAAGTGGACCTCACAGAGAGATAGCTGGTAGATATAATTACAGGACTAGTACAGTGCAGGTGTGAAGTGGGCCTCACAGAGAGCTGGCTGGTAGATGTAGTTACAGGACTAGTACAGTGCAGGTGTGAAGTGGGCCTCACAGAGAGCTGGCTGGTAGATGTAGTTACAGGACAAGTACAGTGCAGGTGTGAAGTGGGCCTCACAGAGAGCTGGCTGTAGATATAATTACAGGACTAGTACAGTGCAGGTGTGAAGTGGGCCTCACAGAGAGCTGGCTGGTAGATGTAGTTACAGGACTAGTACAGTGCAGGTGTGAAGTGGGCCTCACAGAGAGCTGGCTGGTAGATATAATTACAGGACTAGTACAGTGCAGGTGTGAAGTGGGCCTCACAGAGAGCTGGCTGGTAGATGTAGTTACAGGACTAGTACAGTGCAGGTGTGAAGTGGGCCTCACAGAGAGCTGGCTGGTAGATATAATTACAGGACTAGTACAGTGCTGGTGTGAAGTGGGCCTCACAGGGAGCTGGCTGGTAGATGTAGTTACAGGACTAGTACAGTGCTGGTGTGAAGTGGGCCTCACAGGGAGCTGGCTGGTAGATATAATTACAGGACTAGTACAGTGCAGGTGTGAAGTGGGCCTCACAGATAGCTAGCTGGTAGATATAATTACAGGACTAGTACAGTGCAGGTGTGAAGTGGGCCTCACAGAGAGCTGGCTGGTAGATATAATTACAGGACTAGTACAGTGCTGGTGTGAAGTGGGCCTCACAGGGAGCTGGCTGTTAGATGTAGTTACAGGACTAGTACAGTGCTGGTGTGAAGTGGGCCTCACAGAGAGCTGGCTGGTAGATATAATTACAGGACTAGTACAGTGCTGGTGTGAAGTGGGCCTCATAGAGAGCTGGCTGGTAGATATAATTACAGGACTAGTACAGTGCTGGTGTGAAGTGGGCCTCACAGAGAGCTGGCTGGTAGATGTAGTTTACAGGACTAGTACAGTGCTGGTGTGAAGTGGGCCTCACAGAGAGCTGGCTGGTAGATGTAGTTACAGGACTAGTACAGTGCTGGTGTGAAGTGGGCCTCACAGAGAGCTGGCTGGTAGATGTAGTTACAGGACTAGTACAGTGCTGGTGTGAAGTGGGCCTCACAGGGAGCTGGCTGGTAGATGTAGTTACAGGACTAGTACAGTGCTGGTGTGAAGTGGGCCTCACAGAGAGCTGGCTGGTAGATGTAGTTACAGGACTAGTACAGTGCTGGTGTGAAGTGGGCCTCACAGAGAGCTGGCTGGTAGATGTAGTTACAGGACTAGTACAGTACTGATGTGAAGTGGGCCTCACAGAGAGCTGGCTGGTAGATGTAGTTACAGGACTAGTACAGTGCTGGTGTGAAGTGGGCCTCACAGAGAGCTGGCTGGTAGATATAATTACAGGACTAGTACAGTGCAGGTGTGAAGTGGGCCTCACAGAGAGCTGGCTGGTAGATATAATTACAGGACTAGTACAGTGCTGGTGTGAAGTGGGCCTCACAGAGAGCTGGCTGGTAGATGTAGTTACAGGACTAGTACAGTGCTGGTGTGAAGTGGGCCTCACAGAGAGCTGGCTGGTAGATATAATTACAGGACTAGTACAGTGCAGGTGTGAAGTGGGCCTCAGAGAAAGCTGGCCAGGAAGTGTAGCTACTTTCATGAACATTTGGGGGATATCCTCTAAACTCTACTTTCTTCGTGTCTCACCCATCAGTGTAACTATGCTGATAGCACGGACGGATGGTTCGTAAAATGACAAATCATCTGTACCGTGATGCCTCCCGATCTTGACCACGGCGAGGCTCAGTAAAGATGGACGTGTGACGTATCTCACGGTGGAAGTGTAGTATTGTCTCCCTCCTCATGTTCAGTCAGGACACAGGCCAGAGAGGGAGGGACAAGTTGGATATACACTCGTATGACGTCAGCTCATTTGCAATCAGTGGGAGTGACGTCACGTAAGTTGTGTTAGCATTTTATTTTGCTCTGATACTTAGTAACTTCGTTGGGCTATGGGTATTTAACTACTTGGGGATGAAGAAGGTAGATTTGAAAGAGAACTAAACCCGCTTTCACATGGAGGGAGAGTGGGGAACCATTTAGGGAATTCCCCTTCATTACACCCGACCAGTATTCTTGCTCCGACCTCCCCGTCATTGACAGTTTAATCTATTGTGAGAGTAACGCCTTAGACCATTCGACCACTGGAGCTAACCATAATAAATAATAATCTGTTCGGCGCAGGTTTTAGTAATTGGAGGCCAACATGGTGGGTATAAAAGTCAACATCTCAACCAGTTAAATAAGTGCAGGGACCGCTCATATCTCTTTAACAGGTGTCAAAAGGTCAGAGTCGTTACAGGTCTAGTATTTTATCCAATGAGGGGGAGGGGAAAGAAGGGTGTCCACCTGTCTTCTGACAAGGCTCAAGCACGCGCGTTATTCCAGGTAGTGCGCATGCGTGATTCAAGTCTATCTGACAGGTGCATCCACTTGCCCGGCGCAATCGAGCATAGCAACATCGCCTTGCTTTCCAGGGCTGGTTACTGGCTCAGATAATGTACAAGCACTGCAATAAGTATTGATACAATGTGTACATGTTACTGGCTCAGATAATGTACAAGCACTGCAATAAGTATTGATACAATGTGTATATGATACTGGTTCAGATAGTGTACAAGCACTGCAACAAGTATTGATACAATGTGTATATGATACTGGTTCAGATAATGTACAAGCGCTGCAACAAGTATTGATATAGTGTACATGTTACTGGCTCAGATAATGTACAAGCACTGCAACAAGTATTGATACAATGTGTATATGATACTGGTTCAGATAATGTACAAGCACTGCAACAAGTATTGATATAGTGTACATGTTACTGGCTCAGATAATGTACAAGCGCTGCAACAAGTATTGATATAGTGTACATGTTACCGGCTCAGATAATGTACAAGCACTGCAACAAGTATTGATACAATGTGTATATGATACTGGTTCAGATAATGTACAAGCACTGCACCAAGTATTGATATAGTGTACATGTTACTGGCTCAGATAATGTACAAGCACTGCAATAAGTATTGATACAATGTGTATATGATACTGGTTCAGATAATGTACAAGCACTGCAACAAGTATTGATATAGTGTACATGTTACTGGCTCAGATCATGTACAAGCACTGCAACAAGTATTGATACAATGTGTATATGATACTGGTTCAGATAATGTACAAGCACTGCAACAAGTATTGATATAGTGTACATGTTACTGGCTCAGATAATGTACAAGCGCTGCAACAAGTATTGATATAGTGTACATGTTACTGGCTCAGATAATGTACAAGCACTGCAACAAGTATTGATACAATGTGTATATGATACTGGTTCAGATAATGTACAAGCACTGCAACAAGTATTGATATAGTGTACATGTTACTGGCTCAGATAATGTACAAGCACTGCAACAAGTATTGATATAGTGTACATGATACTGGTTCAGATAATGTGCAAGCACTGCAACAAGTATTGATATAGTGTACAAGTTACTGGTTCAGATAATGTACAAGCGCTGCAACAAGTAATTATATAATGTGTATGTTACTGGTTCAGATAATGTACAAGCACCCCAACAAGTATTGATATAGTGTACATGTTACTGGTTCAGATAATGTACAAGCGCTGCAACAAGTATTAATATAGTGTACATGTTATTTGTTCAGATAATGTACAAGCATTACAACAAATATTGATATAGTGTGTATGTTACTGGTTCAGATAATGTACAAGCACTGTAACAAGTATTGATATAGTGTACATGTTATTTGTTCAGGTAATGTACAAGCGCTGTAACAAGTATTGATTAATTCATATATGTCTTTATCCCCTTGTACGGGCAATCAAGCATCACCCTTCATTTTATTTAACATACCGGATGTCTTTATGAGGTGATATTGACGATACAAGTTTGTAAAGTGTTTAGATGTACTTGTCAAATACACCGCACCTTATTACCTGTCCGGGCTGTAAGCAGCTTACAAGGGGTGATGAAAGTAGCGAGGAGGGAGCGGAAGGAAAACCACCTTCACTACACTCAGCTGGGATTCCAACCCCGAATTTCCAATCACCGGCAAACTAAACTAGATGAGCTTGACATTTAATCTCTCTGCTCACTGATGCAGGTGTCTTTTTATCAAATCACCTCAACTGGTTGATATTTAGACTAAAGGGACTGACAGAAACAAGTTTTGTTCATAAAAACTTTTTTTATGTGTGTATATTATATTTAGTGGAAAAATGTGTTTCCCCACAGATATTAGTCAATTGAATAGACAGCAACAACAACATTTATTGCTAGTTTCATCGCTTAGTATTACAACTAAATTATTATTAGCACCACGTCTTACTACCCTTTCGGGTTATACGCACCTACACTAATGTGTAGTGGTGGGGTGATTGTGAGATGAAATGGAGGACCTACAGTTTAACGTGGAATCCGAACCACGGTGGAGGTCTGGCATTCCCCACATTAACAAGTTGTGTTTAATACACGTCTTGTCAAAGGTGAAGGAAGGGTTTGGCAATCAGATAGATCTGTGCTAGGACCGAGGATTGAACCCCGGAACTATAGCACAGAAGTCTGACACCTTACCCTTAGACCACCAGGTCACCTTTACAGCTAAAGTTGAATACATGAACCTAATCTTTACATTTAAAACGTGAAGCGATTCCCTTAGACACTTTTCTGGCGTTACACACATGACACAACACATCATTATTCCCTTAGACACTTTTCCGGCGTTACACACATGACACAACACATCATTATTCCCTTAGACACTTTTCCGGCGTTACACACATGACACAACACATCATTATTCCCTTAGACACTTTTCCGGCGTTACACACATGACACAACACACCATTATTCCCTTAGACACTTTTCCGGCGTTACACACATGACACAACACATCATTATTCCCTTAGACACTTTTCTGGCGTTACACACATGACACAACACATCATTAATCCCTTAGACACTTTTCCGGCGTTTTCACACATGACACAACACATCATTATTCCCTTAGACACTTTTCTGGCGTTACACACATGACACAACACATCATTATTCCCTTAGACATTTTTCCGGCGTTACACACATGACACATCATTATTCCCTTAGACACTTTCCCGGCGTAACACACATGACACAACACATCATTATTTTTATAATTAAAGCTTACTCACTGGGGATGAGCATCAAAATTCCAAAAAGATTCAAAAGGAAAGCCACAATTTCAGAATACAACCGTTCTCTCGATACCTATTTCTTGAGATCGACTGAAACGATTTAAAAATTTATTTTGTGGATGTTCTTATTAAAATTTCAAGAGCGAATCCTCAATTTGTATATAATTGACGTTAGTGTGTGAATGTATGTACAATATTAGGACGGGGTTCGCCATGTTTAAAATAAGGTATTGATCTGTAGATCTACACATAAATCACAAACCGAATGAACTTACTCTGGGATTTACCACAAACCCCGTCACTTGGACCAGCGAGAAAGTGACTTGGGCTGTTTTCCCCTGGGTACGACTCGTTTACTTATACATAATTCTAAAGAGCAATGTTATTAGGAAGGACCTTACCTGGCAGAACAGTAATTAGATATAATTTCACATATTCATACGTCAAGTAATTGTAACTGAAGAAGCCACTTTTGATATACTAATAACACATATAAAATAACAGTAATAATAAAATAAAATGTTATCAATGATGACCCCAAATCAATATGTTTGTATTTGCTAACAATCCCTTTTTATGAAAATTGTTATGTAACTAAATTACGTGGTTTTTAATATCTAAACTGTGATTAATAACATTTTAAAGATGTGCTCGTAAAAGAATTTCCCAAGCTTCACTAGTCATGTACAAGAACATGCTTTTCCCATAAATAATTAAACAAGGTTTTCTTTTGCAAAAATCAGTAACTAGCAAACTATCCTTATATGGATTTTCCCCCAAGAAACAAGTATATGTATTATATATTTATTGTCGTGTCAAATACTCCCCAAGTATGTACATATTTGAAACAAAATAGTTGAGCCATTTTCAAACAATTTTTTTTTAATTTTCAAAAGTAGGTCATTAGTAAATTACCCTTAATTTATGGGTTATAATAAAAAACAATCTTGAGATCTGACCAATAACATCTAAATATCAAGGTTGAACAAATTTCATTGAACCAGATCAGATCTGAGGCCAGAGACAGACAGATAGATAGACAGACATGGGACTACTATGCCCGACACCTCGTTCCAGCCCTCGGGCTATATTTGTGACGCGTTGTTATTGTAAACATCGTGAACATATAGTCCGTATTTATGTATGAAGGGTGATATCTGAGTATAGACCATTTTCTGTATGAAGGGATCGAATCGATTTTTGAGAATGGATAATTGGTGATCGATGATCGAGAGGGTTTAAAACACGGATATTAGTGTCCCCCTCCCCGAATCGATTTTTGAGAATGGATAATTGGTGATCGATGATCGAGAGGGTTTAAAACACGGATATTATATATAAAAAAAAAATTCCTTCATACGAAAACCGTTGACCAAGCCCTCCCACCTACAGCGCCTGCAACATCGAAAACTGTCTATATTTTCAAAAGTTCCTTCATATGAAAATCGGCCTATAGCCCTCCAGTCACCTTGGATATGTTGATTGCCTCCCAATAGCCTTGACGAGGACTTCGTGAGGGTTTGTAAACATCCCTGTTTTTTGTGGTTGTGTAACAAAGCAAACGACTATAAATAGACCTCGAGATCTTTACACTCGTTCAATATAATTTGTGATTTCATCCTATAAACATCAAGATGAGTTTTGACGATCTTGAAAACTGGTTTAATTTCGGTAAGTTTAAAAAGTTTTGTATATATATATATATTAAGGGGTAACTATTTTACATGATAAAAAGTCTTTGGTGTACAGAGGTATTTGCTCTTTACAGACTTCCAAGAAGACACAACACCGGCGCCTGCAGGAACTATTCAAACGCGGTCTCCATCAGATCTGTTGGGGCTTTTCACAGAGGAAGGGATTTGCACGGCGGGTAATTTCCGGCTTTAAATTTGAGCATGATTGGTGTGTAGTTTTTTGCCCCTGTGATAGTAATTAATATGTATTTATTTAATTTCAGATTTTTGGGACACTGCACCACTGTCGCCGCCAGCCCAAAAGATGGACGACGACGTGTCGGCCGAGCTCGAGCGGATAGCCCCGGAGATCCGGGATGGTGTGCAGGCGCCGCTAGGGGTTCAAACCGACGTCACGGCAGCCATCCCTCATGCCGATGTTTTGACCGAACTTGAGCTACTAGATCAACTCTTAAGTGAGTATCGACTATACTTGTAAATAGAAAGCTTATTTGACTTCCTCGCTACAGCTGTTCAGTTTAAACCCAAGCAATAATATATTTTGCTAGAGAGAGAGAGACAAAAACCAGTCACTTTCTCCTGTCATTAGCGACTGGAGACGAGCGGGTATTTATGTCGTATCAACAACTCTGAAGTTAAAAGCACAGCTGAAAATGTGGGTTTAACCTTTGTTAACGCGTATGTTTCGAACAATTATATTTAAAGGCTGTTGAGCCAGGGGTCCCGCGTTCGATTCCCCGGGGATAGATGAAAATGTTGGTTTGATAAATTAAACCACTATTAACAAATCCAAATTCCCAACAAAGTTAATCTATAAAATAATTTAAATTACATTAAACACTCACAAAAAAAAACAACAGAATGCCCTGTGTTCAGTGTGTATGTATAGCAAGTGACTTGGCGTATTAATCTAGGAAGTTCTTCTAGCTGACAGATATGTCCATTCCTTAGAAAATCAGTGCATGTATAATACACACATGATGAGATTAATTAAAACAAAACCTAATCTGATGTGTGTTATAATTTAACTTCAGGGATTTCCTTGAACTCGATGTGCTAGCTACTTATATTCAATACACACACACACTAATTAACGTTTAAAAAAGAACTGTGTGTTACATCCACCCTTGTAGAGTTATCATTCGCGTGGAAGGAGGGGTTCAATTCCCGAAACGGTTTAAACCACTATTAACAAATCCAAATTCCCAACAAAGTTAATCAATAAAATAATTTAAATTACATTAAACACTCACAAAAAAAAAATGCCCTGACTTCGCGTATTAATCTAGGAAGTTCTTCTAGCTGTCAGATATGTATATACAAATACACACATGATGAGATTAATTAAAAAAACAACCTAATCTGATGTGTTAACTACTTATACTAGGACAGCATCAATACACACACACACTAATTAACGTTTAAAAAAAGAACTGTGTGTTACATACACCCTTGTAGAGTTATCATTCGCGTGGAAGGAGGGATTCAATTCCCGAAACGGTTCAAACCACTATTAACAAATCCAAATTCCCAACAAAGTTAATCTATAAAATAATTTAAATTTGTCACTAAACACTCACAAAAAAAATAATGCCCTGTGTTCAGCACTAGTGTCTGTATGTATAGCAAGTGACTTGGCGTATTAATCTAGGAAGTTCTTCTAGCTGTCAGATATGTATATACAAATACACACATGATGAGATTAATTAAAACGGTTTACGTAAAAAAAAAAAACCTAAAATAATGTGTTAACTACTTATACTAGGACAGCATCAATACACACACACACACACTAATTAACGTTTAAAAGAACTGTGTGTTACATCCACCCTTGTAGAGTTATCATGCGCGTGGAAGGCCCGGGCATAGATGAAAATGTTGGTTTGATAAATTAAACCACTATTAACAAATCCAAATTCCCAACAAAGTTAATCTATAAAATAATTTAAATTACATTAAACACTCACAAAAAAAAATAATGCCCTGTGTTCAGCACTAGTGTCTGTATGTATAGCAAGTGACTTGGCGTATTAATCTAGGAAGTTCTTCTAGCTGTCAGATATGTATATACAAATACACACATGATGAGATTAATTAAAACGGTTTACGTAAAAAAAACAAACCTAAAATAATGTGTTAACTACTTATACTAGGACAGCATCAATACACACACACACACACACACTAATTAACGTTTAAAAGAACTGTGTGTGTTACATCCACCCTTGTAGAGTTATCAAAACCCCCAATCTCCTCAACAACGGCAGTCTGGTCTACTGTGCGATGTACACACTATTTGCCTGCGAGTAACATATATAGTAAATAGTGTAGGGTAACATATGCGTTGCTATTTATTCTGTGCCATCTACTCAGGAAAATTGGTACTTGTGTTAACCCGTACATATAACATATATAAAAAATGGCGGCTATCACTACACTATAGGGGTAGAATAATGAAAGGTAAGTTTACCCACAGTTGGGTGAAGAGAAAACGTTCAACACTCGTTGAATATCTGTCAAGGGTGTCCTGGAATTTAATGCTCCAAACTATATTTTGTTGACATACTAAATTATCCACTTAAACCTAAAGCCAAAATTATAGGAAGTGTACATACATTTGCATGGATGATGAAGGATCTATAATACTCAACACATTTTTAGCACTGCGCTATTAGATTATGAATTGGGAAGACTGTAATTATAGTTTATTGCAAGACTTTCTTTAACAACTTCATATACAGCCAGTCACATATTCTTACAAATAATAAATTATTGTAAGTCCTAGGGTGTATTTATTACACACACAATTTTCGAGGGGGGTCCCGGGTTCGATTCCTATTCATGTGTGTTTAACCTTTGTATTTATTACACACGTGTGTTATAGTTGAAATGGATGGGGAAAATGGCTGCCCACCGACAACCATCGCTGCCGCAACGCCTCAGCACGGTGTTCGAGCCCCGAGGGAGTCCCCGCAACCCATCGCTGGCCCGTCTTCGGCACCGAGTAGTGGCCCGATTAATCAGGTAGGAGGAGCGTTGCCTCAAGGCATCCCTCTCCGAATCGTCGAAGAGAGAATTAAGCAATTGAGGCGGTTTTTTTATGTCGGTCGTGAATTGATCATACAATTAGGGACGCCGGGGAGCGATCGTGACGCTAAAACCTGGCTCGAGGAGCAAATTAATGCTTTGCTTGGACGTCTCCAGGATCATGGAGTTAGTGCCGAGGATCACGTAGGTCTACTATTGGTCAACACAGAATCCTCATCAAGACCTGTGTTCGTTTCCTTTAGACGAGCAGAGCAGCTTGACGCGCAGGCTGTGCTCTCTAATGTAGAACGAGTGTTACAAAGCAATGATTCGTTCCTCACTTCATCCCCTCTGTATATCAAGTTACACCACTTTAAAGAGCCGCGCGGGAGGGGTAGAAGTTATTGTGATAAACTCTCTCCCGCTACCACGTATAGCCGAAATAACAAAGGAATAATTACTATTCAAAATGGCGACACACTTTGCCTCGCCCGTGCATTGGTTGTCGCCAAGGCTATATGTGACGTTAAAAGAGAACCGGGATGCATGGACGTGAACACCTTTAAGCAGATCAAAAAGGGCCGTAATATTCAAAAACTCAAAGCAGAGGAACTATGCCGTGATGCCCGTGTGAATCTTTTGAAAGGTGGTGGACTCACCGAACTGAAACAATTTCAAACATACCTCACCGAATACAAAATCACCGTGTTCAGGGAACGTCGGGGGAGACAGGTCCTATTTGAGGGGCCTACTCCCTCCGAACATTCCTTTAAGGGGCACCTTGATTTGTATTTTCACGACGACAAGCAAAACCATTTTGATGTCATAACATCTGTGACAGCCGCGTTTAAGTGTGGGTACTTTTGCCGCGAGTGCCGTGTGCCGTTTTATCATAAGAACGAGCACAAATGCGAATCCGCGTGCAAAAGATGCTACGCTAAACCGGTCTGCAGTGGAGGTCGATCTGTGACCTGTAAAGATTGCGGGCGCCGGTTCTCAAATCAGCAGTGTTTTATTAACCATAAACGTCCCGGTTTTTGCAGAGGTCGCATGTCGGTCTGTGACGTCAAAAAGGTTTGCGAGGTATGCGGACAATTTTTCAGTTTGGAAAGAGTAGGATTTTCACACAGGTGTTATGAGACTTTTTGTAGAGTATGCGAGACCCATCGCCCTTTTGGGCATTTCTGTTATATGAAGCGGGCCCCAGCCAAGCCGTCACTGGAAAAGAGCAATTACATGTTTGTATTTTACGATTTTGAATGCAGACAAGAAACGCCTCTTCAAGGTGCGGTCAACACGTACCTGCACGAACCTAACTTTTGTGTCGTGCAGACATGTTGCAAGGCCTGTCTTCATATAGATGCAAATGACAATCACTGCACCGATTGCGGGGGCGATAGGACTCGCATATTCAAGGGTGATGCCACAATGGCCCAATTTTTCGGTTTTATAGAGCAAATTAAAGCTTCAAAATTTAAAGACATCACCCTCCTAGCCCATAATGCCAAGGGCTATGACGGAAATTTTATTTTAAAATATATGATGGAGGTGAAAAAATGGACTCCAGAACTTATAATGAACGGTGGGAAAATCATGTCCATGCGTTACGGCCCGCTCCACTTTATTGACTCGCTGAACTTTCTCCCCATGTCGTTGTCCAAGATGCCAAAAAACGTTCGGCTTGGACGAGTCTTTGGCCAAGGGACATTTCCCCCATTTTTTCAACAAAAAAGAAAACGCGGGGTATAGGGGTCCCTTGCCGCCAAAGGAGGACTACGGCGTTGGCGAGATGTCGGTCGAGGGAAAGGAGCGCTTTGAGAAGTGGTATGAGGCGTTGGTCAAAGAAAATTACGTCTTTGATTTTAACCGCGAGCTGGAACTGTATTGCGTGAAAGACGTAGAGATCCTGCGGAAGGCCTGCCTAAAGTTTAGAGACATGCTCGTGGAGAAAGCAAAGGTGGATCCTTTCAGAGAGGCGTGTACTATCGCTGGAGCGGCCATGTTGGTTTACCGCCGAAGCCATCTTAAGGAGAATACCGTCGGTATTGTCCCTAACGGTGGCTACCGGTGCGCGGACCAACAGTCGCACGTCGCAGTACAATGGCTCTGCTGGGAGGCCCATCAACGCGGTGTCTCTATCCTTCATGCGGGTAACGGCCGCGAGGAATACGTGTTAGGGCGACGTGTAGACGGCTTTGTTAAAGCTGGAGATACCACCACCGTCTTCCAGTTCTGGGGCTGTTATTGGCACGGGTGCCCGCTCTGTTATCCGGACAGGACCACCCCCGTCAAAAACAGCCGCCACGAGACCATGGAGACGCGCTATGAAGCGACCATGGCCTGCGTGGAAAAGTTTAAGAACGCCGGCTACGCGGTCGTAGAGATGTGGGAGTGTACGTTTAACGCGATGAAACGCACAGACAAGGACTTGCAACGATTTGTACTCCGGCACGAGGTGTATACCAAGGAGCCCCTCAGCCCCAGGGATGCATTCTTTGGCGGGCGTACAAATTGTATCAAACTCTTTCACAAAGCTGACCTTTCTTGTGGAGAGAAGATCAGGTACTTGGATGTGTGTTCGTTGTATCCGTACGTTTGCAAGTACAAAAAATACCCAGTCGGCCACCCCAAAATTCACTTGGAGCCAAATTGTCCCGCTATAGATCGAGTAGAAGGCATAGCCAAAGTTACAGTGACGCCTCCGCGGGATTTATTTCTGCCCGTATTGCCTACACGGATGCACGACAAGTTGATGTTCATCTTGTGCAGGAAATGCGGGGAGGAGAAAAACCAAGACGCGTGTCGGCACAACGACAAAAAAGATCGCTGGTTGACAGGCGTCTGGGTGATTGACGAGATCCGGAAAGCCGTTGAGAAAGGCTACACCGTTGAAGCAGTGCACGAAGTGTGGGAGTACGATGTATCTGTTTACGACCGTCAGACACGTTCTGGCGGCCTGTTTCACGGCTACATCGATACTTTTTTGAAAATTAAACAAGAAGCCAGCGGATGGCCAGAGTGGTGCACCTCACGAGAGGATAAGTTAGCTTACATTCAAAATTATGAGGAAAGGGAAGGGGTAAAACTCGATTTCGATTCTGTGTGTAAAAACCCCGGTCTCCGCACACTGGCTAAACTCTTTTTAAATTCGTTATGGGGAAAGTTTGGGCAAAGACCCGATTTACCACACGTAGCCGTTGTCAACGACTATCAGGACGTCCACAAGTACCTGACGGATCCGTACATCACCGTGGACAGCGTCATAGATGTTAATGACGAGGTTATGTTCCTCAATTACAAGGATGCGCGTGACGCGTTGCGCCCTAACCCTAACACGAGTGTGGCGGTGGCGTGCTACACGACTGCTATGGCTAGGTTGCACTTATACGGCATCCTTGAACAATTGGGGGACCGCGTTTTGTATCACGACACGGATAGCGTTCTGTTCACGGAACGCCCCGGCGATCAGAGTCCACCGACCGGAGACTTTTTAGGTGACCTCACTGACGAACTTCAGGATTACGGGCCGGGAAGCTACATCAGCGCCTTTGTATCTGGTGGTCCCAAGAATTACGCGTACCGGATTTGTGTCGGTGGCGATCCCGCCAAAACAAAAACGGTGTGCAAGGTTCGCGGGATCACCATAAACTACGGCAACCGGAACGACGTTAATTTTGACGTTCTGAAAGCGATGGTCACCGAACAGGCCGCGGAACGGTACATACAGATACCGCACAAAATTATAAGAAAAGGTCTTGCGACTGTATGTACCGTTTCGCAGAGTAAGGTTTACCGGCCGGTGTACACCAAACGCCGGATAATCGATGATTATAATACGTTGCCGTTTGGGTATCAAAGTCCTTGCAAACGCGCTCGCCACGAATAAAAGGTGATTATTTAGACGGGCCGAATAATCACCTTTTACTTTCTTTCACTCTAGACAGTTCCACCGACATACCATTTTTCAAAGATTTTTGTTTTTTTCATATTTTTTTCTGCATGAAAACAAGCATATTTTTTTAAATTTTTTTTATGCACCCGGGTTACTTTTTTTATATTTTTTTATTTGCCAGTGCAATCCTCCGCCTACCTGATTTATTTATTTGTATATATTTTAATTATAATAAATTGTTTGTATAAATTTTTATTTAGTACCGAGGCCACTATTCCCTCATATTGTAAACAAAACCATTTATGTTTATATATATTGTAAATATTAATGACCAAATAAATATTGTAAAAATTGTTATGTTTGTGTTTTTTAACGTCTACACCCCACACCTCTCTCCTATCCTATAGCTCAGTCTCAAACATTATGGACAAGTTGAAACATCCATTTTCTAAAAAATTATCATTGAGATTGTTAAATAGTAAAGTTCTGAAATTAATTAGCATAAAACAAAGAAAAAATATAAATCTGTACAAAAACAATATTTAATTAGAAGCAGATTATAGGTATATATGATAATAAAATGAAAAGTGGAAATTGACAAATTGACTATATTAGAGTTATTAGTATAATAACTTAAAAACTCTATAAGATTTTGAGTACTTGAGAAAAGATTATAGATTTAATGAAGGTTATGACTTATCAAAAATAATAGGTTTATTCGTATGCCAACAATTGTGAATTTATTAGTTGAATAATTAAATATACTAGTACACAGTTTGAACATATGTTGAGAAGAAATACATATTCTGTAATGTTTAAGATATTTAAACAGTGACAATGGAAAGATAATTAATAAAAAGGTTAAAATATTTGTCTAGGTTGTTATTCATGTACCTTACACATGTAAACAAATTAACAATATATATTCTATATGAAATATATTAAAATTAAAGACATTATACAAAACTTATTTCACAAAATTATTAAAAGATTGTAAAGGATTTAATGTTAAAGACTTGTTATTCGAGTCAAATGGTTTCTAAAAACTTGCTTGTGTTAACTATCGAGACAAGATTAATTTTAGATTTAATGGAAATCAATAGATGTGTCATCCTTGCTATATATTACTTAATTATGATATATTATAAATATAAGATCATATAAATAAGTAATTGATTTTTATGAAAGAAGCGTATACAAAAAGGAAAATTTGACGTTTGAAAAGTTTGAATAATGTGTCTTTCCTTATCTGTGTGGTTTTAATTCATCTCCTTGTATAATTGGTCGCTACTCTTGGCTGGGGGACGAGATGTTTTGGCGATTACGCCATCATCAGGTCTGAGACAAACCAATACAATAATAGTAAATATTAAGTTATGATAAAGTAACAAACTAAACAGATTCTGATGAAATCAAACTAGCAATTTGAGGATACACAGAGACATTAGCAAAAAACTGGTGTTAAAAAAGGTAATCGATTTGTAAAAATAAAATAAGAGAACGAAAATTATAAATATAAAAAGTTGAATATTATGAAAAAATACCTAAACTAGCAAGCTCTCCTTCAGATTGGGACTAAGATATTATTCCTGGTGTTAACACAGTGCAATAGATTTATGTGCAGTTAATTGTTAATTTTATAACCTTTGTGAATGGTGTTCTAGAAAAGACCAAGTGACCAACGTAGACATTTTTGGGAAAGTTAAGAGTTAATATGTGAGATGTCGCTAGTGTGTCAGTCGTTTGGTTGTTTGCTGTTGAATATATATAGAAGAAAAATGAAAATAAAATAAATTGTTTTTGTTTAGAATGAAAATATAGTACAAAGGGAGAATAAATGTAGGCTCTTATCTTCTTTGAACTGGCCCAAACAGGTCTAAACTACGATGGTAGGAGGGCCGGGTTTTTAGGATGGGACTTATTTGAGTTTTTGATTTTCGCATATTGTGGGAGGTTCTTGATTATATTGATAAGGGATTGGTTCTTGAAACTTGTTTGTTCGTTAGAAATAATATTGTGATGAAGAGTAGCATTATAAATATGGAGGTTTTCAGCGATACTCATTTTTGGACCTTTGGTGGAAGGTTGAAAAAGTGTCATGCATTTATTAATGGGTGTTGGTTGATGAGCTGAGGTTTTCAGGTATTCGGACAATTTATATTTTATTCTATTCTATTTAAAGTCACTTAAGTGCTCAGCATAACGCATAGAAAGTGCCCCTCCAATATTTCGTATGTATGTAGCATTACATTCACAAGTTAGTTTATAGATTCCACTTTTGTTGTATTTATTTTGGTTATTGAGATTGGAGTTGGTTAGAGGTTTTTTGATTGGAAGGATTTCAACCTTCAGACTATTTAAAGTTTAGACCTCCTAGTCTTTCAAGACTGAAATCATCGGATTCATAAAGACACTGTTACATATTTTAGAATCTAGCTATTTGTTATTTTTATTGTTTAGTAGTTATATAATTATCCATTTCCGATTAACTGTAGATTTTAAATTGGTGGTGATTGCATTGGAGCTACCCAGAAAGTAGGCAAAAAATCTGAGAGTGAAGAATTATAAAAATATATAGATATAATTGTATTTATTTATTTTTAGGTTTAGTAAGAAAGGAACTGTAACTAATACAACCCTTTCTTCTTAAGCATGAAAAACCACACTAAATTTACCCAAACATCTAGTTTAGTTTAATCATTTTAATTAAAGTTATTAAATGTCTAATAACACAAAAAGAAATATTTAACCTCTCAAGTTGATTTGGTATTGTCACAGACAGGCTTTAAACCTAGATCATTGTAACAGTCAATAAATAAATAATTATTGTTCTACTATCGAATTGTATGTTGAAAACTAGATTTCCTAACATTTAATAATTTGTAATTATAAAATGTCATATACAAGAGAAAATAAATGCTTTCTATTTATTCACACAAATAAAAGTATACATGGATATTTATTTACAACCATGAAGATATATTTACACAAATAGAAAATTTAGAAATTTTGTTCACACCATGAAATATTTATTTATTCACTAGTGTATCTACTTGAGGAGCTCCCATTAAATAAATAAAGAAACTGTATTATTGATAATGTTAAATAGTTCCTCCGGTGTGCGCTAAATAATGGTAGCGCAGTTCTGATTCTCTCTAACGTAGGGAGGTGTCCGAACAGGAGGCAAAATAATAACATTTTCTTACTAGTTTTTTATTTTATTTTATTGACAATCACCAATTAATTAATTAATTAATTACGATCTAACGTCAAATTTCAGTCGATGACCTAATAAGAATCTATCACCCGCATCGGTGGCGTAGTTGGCTAACGCGCTTGTCGTGTTGAGCTCGATTGCTGAGGATGGGGAGATCGATGTTCGAATCTCGATCGGGTGAACTGGGGTGTTTTCTAAATGGTTTTCCAGTTTTTTAATGGTAATCGGCTGCAATCAGTTACTATAATGATCGACTGTATTGATTTGAGGCCTATTTATACTCTCTCATTTTTGTTTTTCCACTAATATCAAGGTTATTAGGCTTCAACGCTGGTCATGCATTTCATCTCACACGTCAAGATAAGTGCGTATAACCCGATCGGTTAGTAATACGAGCTGTTAATATTATTTATTTGAATGGAATGTCAAACCATGTCCACTGATCTAGAGTCTATGGTCCCCCCACCAAAGATGTTGAAGGCGCTGTAGGTGGGAGGGCTTCCTGATAATTAATCATAATATCCGTGTTTTATTCACTCCCCCGTGCGCCGATCGATCATCGATCACCAATTACCAATCATAGGGGGAAGGAACTTTTTTTTTAAATATAGACAGTTTTCGATATGAACGGATTTTTTTTTTAGTTACGTCGAATAATATCCGTGTTTTATTAGACGCTACCACCAGGGAACAAAGTTACGTGAACTAGCCTGAGTGCCCGACGCCACGGCCTGCATGTTCCCCCGTGTGCTGGCCCCCTCGCAAATGTGGTGTGCATGGTCTGAGTTCAAATCTCGCTTGTCCCTCCCCCAACATGTCTGGGGGTGGACGCTACCACCAGGTAACGTGAACTAGCCTGAACGCATGTTCCACCATACATTAATAATCAAAAGGTGCGACTAAAGTGGCAAGATAACCTACAATAGAGTATAGATTTTTTTTTGCCGGAGGATGTTTACGAACTACTCACAATAACAACGCGTCACTAATATAGTACGATTTCCATATAAACGCTATGAATGTGTTACATATAAGCAGTTTTGGATATAAAGGGCTGTACCGAGGAGTCGTTTGCTTTGTTACACAACCACAAAAAAAACAGGGATGTTTACAAACCCTCACGAAGTCCTCGTCAAGGCTATTGGGAGGCAATCAACATATCCAAGGTGACTGGTGGGCTATAGACCGGTTTTCATATAGACCGTTTTCGATATGAACGGATTTTTTTTTTTTAGTTACGTCTAATAATATCCGTGTTTTATTAGACGCTACCACCAGGGAACAGAGCTTGAACCGGGGGTTACGCCCGCGGGGAAAAGAAAATGGTCTATATGTTCACGATGTTTACAAAGCCGGGGAGCGAGTACAAACTTGTTCAAGGTCATATTGGAATAGGTGGTCAAATCAGCATATCCAAGGCTTCTGGAGGTCTATAGACCGGTTTTTAGTTACGTCGAATAATATCCGTGTTTTATTCACTCCCCCGTGCGCCGATCGATCATCGATCACCAATTACCAATCATAGGGGGGAAGGAACTTTTTTTTAAATATAGACAGTTTTCGATATGAACGGATTTTTTTAGTTACGTCGAATAAATATATATTTTAGAATATCCGTGTTTTATTAGACGCTACCACCAGGGAACAGAGCTTGAACCGGGGGTTACCCCCGGGGAAAGAAAATTGTCTATAGTTTTTTTTTCATACTCTAATATTAACCTTCATATGTCCAACAACGGGGAGCGAGGGGTTCCCTCGGGCGTCACTTGTTATCGGGGAACAAGGATGGCAATAACAACTCAAAAGTGTATAATATCTGTGTTTTATTCACTCTCGATCATCGATCACCAATTATCCATTATTGAAAATAGATTCGGGGGAACACGTACTATCACTTCCTACAGAAAATGGTCTATATCACCCTTCCACGGACTATATGTTCACGATGTTTACAATAACAACGCGTCACGCCCGATATCCGTGTTTTAAACCCTCTCGATCATCGATCACCAATTATCCATTCTCAAAAATCGATTCGGGGAGAGGGGGACACTAATATCCTGTGTTTAAACCCTCTCGATCATCGATCACCAATTATCCATTCTCAAAAATCGATTCGATCCCTTCATACAGAAAATGGTCTATACTCAGATATCACCCTTCATACATAAATACGGACTATATGTTCACGATGTTTACAAAATCCTCACAATAACAACGCGTCACAAATATAGCCCGAGGGCTGGAACGAGGTGTCGGGCATAGTAGTCATGGGGAGAGAACTGTTAAGTACACATTTTTGTGTTTAGGGACACAAGGTGGCCTGGCGGTCTAGGGGTAAGGTGTCAGACTTCTGTGCTGGTGGCCGGGGTTCAATCCTCGGTCCTGGCACAGATTTATCTGATTACCAAACCCTTCCTTCACCTCTGACAAGACATCTTGTGAATGTGGGGAATGCCAGGCCGCCACCGTGGTTCGGATCCCACGTTAAACTGTAGGTTCTTCATTTCATCTCACAATCACCCTACCATTACACATTAGCGTAAGTGTGTATAACCCGAACGGGTATTAAGACGTGGTGCTAATAATAATAATAATAATAATAATAATAATAATAGTATGAGAAAGTAAACAAAGTCTAGGGAGAGAGACGCATACAAAATAAAATCCAAATTAAACTTGTTCTGATTTGTTGTTCACTGGGAGCAGTCTAGAGAAATAAGTGGATGGACGGAGGCGAAGTATCAACAAATTACTAGTGTATACAGATCGAGGGGAGGGAATGGAACCCAGCCCAAACTATCTCAGGGTAGCCAATGGGGCTGCAGGCTGGCAACCACCGTCAAGAATATTCTCACCTGCCTTCCCGGATGGCTAGGAATACCAACCAGAGCTTTAAGGACTGAGGTTCAATTCTAGCTGATTCCTTCAGTAATTTATATTCGCATCACTTCATATTACTACTATTACTAAACCTGCTTCGGTGGTTGCATGGTCTAAGGCATCACTCTCGTGTTAGACTAGACTGCTGATGATAAGAAGATCGGGTTCGAATCTCAGTCGAGTATAATGGGGTTTTATTCTCCAAAAAGGTTTATCACTCTCCCTCTACGCAAATGCTGGTAAACTTTCTATAAATTCAACCTTCCTCGTTTAGAACACACTAGCGTAATTAGTACATATGCATATAGACTGAACAGATAGTAGGACGCGGTAGTCTGTGAGCTCGTGTGGGTTGGGCGTGTCTGCTAAGCTTCGCGTTACATGTTTAAATACTGCGCACAGCTAATACGCTCGTAAGCACCAAGAAGTGAAGTTGAAGTGGCTTAAAATAAGTTTCTTTATTTGCGTAATAAATGATTGACTATTACGAAATGTGATCGCTGTTATGAAAATCTATCTGCAGACGGGGATTGAGTAAAGTTTCACAACTTGTGAAAACTATTATCACTCTGGATGCTCTGGGGACTGGGCTATCTGAATCGACTTAACGTCAAATAACATTAATAAAACACCGCCATTTACTTTCATCACTAGCTAAATAGCGATTTTTATTAAATTTAAATAATAACGATTTTGCCACGTTGGCTGACTACTTTATTCATGTCGCTCAAGATCGATTCTACTGAAGTGATATGAAAAGACTGGGACGAGCCGTGTTCACGGAAAAGGTAAACATTAGCAACTTTGGCACGAACCGTGTTGTCTAGTTTTACAAACCTACTTATTTTGGACGAGCCGTATAGATCTATCTATATCCTCATCCCTTATTGATGTAAAAATTAATGAAAACCACACACCCGCCTCGGTGGCGTAGTTGGCTAACGCTCTAGACGTGTTGAGCTCAACTGCTGAGGACGGGGAGATCGAGGTTCGAATCTCAGTCGGGTGAACTGGGGGTGGTTTTCCCTAAATGGTTTTCCACTCTCCCTAAACGCAAATGCGGGTTCACTTCTTCTAATTTGACCCTCCCAATTCCTAATCTATTAGCGTGATTAGTACTTAGAGCGTATAGCCCGAACGGGTAGTAAGACGCGGTGCTAATATTATTATTATAATGAAGACGTCAAGAGTTAAGACATTAATCCAGGTAATAAGAGAGGTACAAATGTATTAGGAAAAATTAGAGAAAAAAACATGTCCAAGCTATTTGATTTTTATGATGTATGAAAAAAAGAAATTAAAGACTTATTAGACAATAAAAAGGAACTAACAAAAAAATAAACATAATATTAGTTGAGGAAAACAAGCAAAAAAGACAATAAAATTCAAGATCTTTAAAAAAAACTAAATCAAATTGAGCAATACGGAAGAAATATTAATTTGGAGATTCATGATTTAGAAACGCCCAAACCATAAGAGTTGTGAACAGTCATGGAAAACATTGCCAGATGTTTAGAACTCCTATACGAAAAACAAGTTTAACGTGGGATCCGAACCACGGTGGAAGCCTGGCATTCCACACATTCACAAGTTGTGTTTAATACACGTCTTGCCAGAGGTGAAGGAAGGGTTTGGTAAGCAGATAAATCTGTGTCGGGACCGAGGATTGAACCCCGTACCCCAGCACAGAAGTCCGACACCTTACTCCTAGACCGACAGGTCACCAAAAAATGTTAGTTGAAAAATGAACAAAGAGATGTATCCAGGGGCGAATCCAGATCATATTCATAATTATAAATAACATAGTTACTAACAATGTCAGATTTCTGTTTGAAGCCATTTAATAGTTTCTCTTTCATATTTGATCCTATGTATGTTTTAAACCATGGTCATCCTTTACAATTATATATAATCAGAAAGTTTTTATAAGATATTTGGAGTGACCCTCCTTCAATACTTTTTTGAAAAATAGTTCACTCTAGAAGCTATGAGTAGTCTTCACCTTGATTTTTTTTAATTAGATTCTGTTATAAACCATTTTAAATATTCCTCATCTATACATTTTTGAAATTTTTATGCCCCTCGAAGCTATTTAGAGTGACCCTAACCTTCAATTTTTACAATATTTAGATACCTTTATAATATAATCTTTGAAGTGGTCTTACACCGACAATATTTGAAAATTGAGTTATTTCAGTTACTAGACTATTTGGGGTGGTCCTCGCCTGAAAATTCTTCAAAATGACATGCATCTAGAAACTATTTGGAGTTGTCCTCCCTTAGGCATTTTTGAAATTTGGGTGCCTGAAGAAGCTATTTAGAGCTTTCCTCCTCTGACTTTTTCCGCCAGTTAGATACCTCTTGTGAAGTGTTTCCCAAACTGTTGTTCGCGAGCCATCCGGAGTTTTTAAGAACTTTGTGAGGAAATGGAAAGCATTAACAACTGTTTATCATCTCACACTGAAGTCAGCTAATTATCTCGAGGTAGAACTCTTACAAGATTGTTTGAACTTAAACACAAAGTTTTAGTTTTTATTACCAACCATCCATTTCACAAAGCAAAGTGCATGCAAGAAAGAATGTGGCTCCAGGCTTTGGCCTATATGGGAGACATCTTCTCGAAAATGAACAGTTTAAACCTATCTCTTCAGGGTCAAATATCAACGTTCTTACTGTGCAAGACCATATTGAGTCGTTCATTAAAAAAAATTAACTCTTGGGAAACGTGTTTACTTAGCAATCACCCTTCACGACTTCATGGTAGAAAATCATCTTTCTTTGGACGGAAATGTAAAGAACGTGGTTATAGTACTTTTAAAGGGACTTGTAAAAACCTTCAGAGAATATTTCCCATCCATGTCCAATAATAACAATTGGATTAAAAATCCTCTGTAAGAGACCGCAGTTTTGGAATCCTCCACATTAAGCATGAGTGAAAAAGAGCAGGTCCTTGAAATTTCCAATGATTTTGAATCAAAGGAAAGCTATAAATCTTTGTCATTAATAGTTTTTGGTTAAGTTTAAAGGAGGAGTTCCCAATGTTAGCGAATAAAGCTTTTACAGGTTTGGTACAATTTATTCTAAGTATTTTAGCGTGAAATATTTTTCTTCATATGCTTGTTTAAATAATAAATACAGAAACAAGCTCAGTACTGAAAGTGACTTAAGACTTTATTTATCGTTGGTGGTCCCTTACTCTAAAGCTATGTGCCATTCAAAGCACTAAGTCACGTGAAAAGGTAAGTAGCTGTTAAAACATTTAAACAATTTTGAAACTTAGATTGGCATGGAATTTTGTGATTAAAGGAGGATATTTCAATTATTTAAAGCAGTAATTTCCAGTACCACTTTAAAAATCATGTAAAATGTGATAATATTGTGACAGTAAAGATAAGAAAATGTTAATTAATTTAATTTCAGTTTTAATTTTTAAATAAATATTTAGTTATTTTAACTTTTACTCAAGTAGTTTCAATATTATTCCGTTATATTTGGTTGAGTATTCCAAAGTACCTACCGGAGCTATAGTAGGTTAATTTAAAGATATTAAACAATATGATTACAATTAATAACTAAATTTCATGTAAAATTATGTGTGGGGCTATGGACATTCGGGGGGTTCATGAAACTAAGATTTTTGCGAAAGGGGTTCGCGAGTCGAGAATGTTTGTGAAACCGCTGCTCTAGTCTATTGGTTATTTGATGCAGTATTTTCCGGCAGATTTTTTTACCATAGAATACATCTAGAAGTCATTTGGAATTTGATTTAAGGCCATCTTTCAGCTTCATATTCGATAATATCAGAGGATTTAAAATATATCTGGGGAAGGGGGTTAATCCAAGGGGGCAGAGTACCCCACAGTTCCACCGCTATTCTGTCCACATAATCTATATTCGGTTTTAGTAGCTGAACTGCTCTCAGGCGATTATTAATCTTCTTCTATGTGTGGTAGTCTACCGTCTCTATGAGGAAACATGTCCGTTACTTGGTATGCACGACAAATATTCGAACTTGAAAACGAATATTTTTCCTCACTTGCGTGAGTCATATCGAAAGTTGAGTAAATGTGTACAAATAACGAACGTGTAGACCCGAATTAAGAGGTGTCTGCGCGTTAAAGATAAAAAAATTGTATAATTTATCTGTGTTGTACTTTCTTTCTAAAATTTGAACTTTCATTTTGTTTTTTGTATTAGTTTTCTAACTTTCACAGGGTGTCAACTGACCCCTTGAACCCCCCTCTTTCTGAATCCACGTCTGGATGTATCTACATCAACGAAAACCTGACCCCCATTTAATAAAAACTTACCATGGCAAGTTAAAACAAATGCAGGGAAAAGGCTATAAATACGTATGGGTAAAAAACGGTAATATCTAAGTACACAAGATTGATATAGAAACAAGTTTTAAAATATGGACATAAATTGATCTAATTAAAATAAAACTGGTAGAAAAATAAAGTGTGACCCGTTTGAATTAGCATGTTCATGTTATTTGTTTTGTGATTATGATCAATCACATTAAAAATGACGATAATGTTAACAAAAAGTAAAATATAATGGAGAAGAATAAACAAACAAATGATACAGAAGAAAATGAGGCAAATTAAAATACAGAAACTATTGAAAATCAAATAAGGATTATTCAGTGTCAATAATATGACGATCTCAAGGAATGGGCTGATCTATAAACACGCAAGGTCCTGTGTAAGAATAACCCAATAACTCAATCCACTCGTATCTATGCAATAATTTCCTTTCGAGCAGCTGATGTATTTTCTAACTAAACGAAGCTCATGAGATGAGTGATATTCCTCTCTCGTATCTCGATAAAAGTCTGGTAGTAAGTGGTATCTCGATAGAAGTCCGGTAGTACGTGGTATATCGATATAAGTCCGGTAGTACGTGGTATATCGATATAAGTCCGGTAGTTCGTGGTATATCAATAAGTCCGGTAGTAGGTGGTATCTCGATAGAAGTCCGGTAGTAGGTGGTATCTCGATAGAAGTCCGGTAGTAGGTGGTATATCGATATAAGTCCGGTAATACGTGGTATATCGATAGAAGTCCGGTAGTACGTGGTATATCGATAAGTCCGGTAGTAGGTGGTATCTCGATATAAGTCCGGTAGTACGTGGTATATCGATAGAAGTCCGGTAGTACGTGGTATCTCAATATAAGTCCGGTAGTACGTGGTATATTGATATAAGTCCGGTAATACGTGGTATCTCGATAGAAGTCCGGTTATACGTGACAATGTCCTCACTCGTCCAGTAGAGATTTCCTTCAAAAGATATTCAGAGTAATCGCGTTTTATTAAAGAACACGTTTATTAATGGAACAGCCCGGCCCATTCCTGGAAACTATCGTTTACTTGGTCTATTGATTTTATCATTTAATGGCTTCATCTATGTTTGGCGATTCTTATTTTCTTAACACTCTAATATTTATTTAAAGCATAAGAACTTACATATAATCGGTCAAATTATTTAAGCTTCCATTAAATTTGTATTTATAATAATACTAATTTCAATTTTATTGTTTTTCGAATAACTTTTATAAATAGGTGTGCCAACAAATTCCGAAAATGGTAGATTTTATCAAAAGGAAAAAATTCTCAATACTTGTCAATAGGAATGTTTTGAGAACCTTAAAACAATTTATTGTTTCCGAATATCTGCCTTTTTACTATGATAAATGTACTTTGTTAAAAAGTGATTTTTTAAAATTTAAAAATGAAATAAACTTAAATAATGATAGTTTTAATTGTTTTACAATCCTTACATTTCTTTATAAAAATATAACACAAGTATTCTTTAAGAAAATGCAAGAGATTTTATATGTATAGACGAGGGTGCGTCACAAGAACTCATTCACTGGAGAGAGACTGGGTGTTGCGCAGGCTCTAGAATTAAGATAGTTTGTAAATCATGTGTTGGTTTAATCAACCGGTACAGAGATTACATATAAAATACTCCCACACACTTGAAAAATCACACCAATTAATATCATTTAGGGATTTTACATAATTGTTAGTCTGTACATAAAATGGCATAAGGGCATCAACACTAATTATATTATATGAAACGATCTAGGAAAGATAAAAGTTTAGAATGAATAAATTACTATTCTGTAAAACCACTTTTATTTTAAAATTTAACAACTGGATGGATTGTAGATTGTAGTCGTTACACCACTGACTGACAGGATTGTAGAGTATAGTGGTTACACCACAGACAGGATTGTAGACTATAGTGGTTACACCACTGACAGGATTGTAGAGTATAGTGGTAACACCATTGACAGGATTGTAGACTATAGTGGTTACACCATTAATAGGATTGTAGACTATAGTGGTAACACCACTGACAGGAATGTAGAGTATATTGGTTACACCACAGACAGGATTGTAGACAATAGTGGTAACACCATTGACAGGATTGTAGACTATAGTGGTTACACGGTTACTAGGATTGTAGACTATAGTGGTAACACCACTGACAGGATTGTAGACATATAGTGGTAACACCATTGACAGGATTGTAGACTATAGTGGTTACACCACTGAAAGACAGGAATGTAGAGTATAGTGGTTACACCACTGACAGACAGGAATGTAGAGTATAGTGGTTACACCATTGACAGGATTGTAGACTATAGTGGTAACACCACAGACAGGATTGTAGACTATAGTGGTTACACCACTGACAGGATTGTAGACTATAGTGGTAACACCATTGACAGGATTGTAGACTATAGTGGTTACACCATTACTAGGATTGTAGAGTATAGTGGTAACACCATTGACAGGATTGTAGACTATAGTGGTTACACCATTACTAGGATTGTAGACTATAGTGGTAACACCACTGACAGGATTGTAGACTATAGTGGTAACACCACAGACAGGATTGTAGACTATAGTGGTAACACCATTGACAGGATTGTAGACTATAGTGGTTACACCATTAATAGGATTGTAGACTATAGTGGTAACACCACTGACAGGAATGTAGAGTATATTGGTTACACCACAGACAGGATTGTAGACTATAGTGGTAACACCATTGACAGGATTGTAGACTATAGTGGTTACACGGTTACTAGGATTGTAGACTATAGTGGTAACACCACTGACAGGATTGTAGACTATAATGGTAACACCATTGACAGGATTGTAGACTATAGTGGTAACACCATTGACAGGATTGTAGACTATAGTGGTTACACCATTACTAGGATTGTAGACTATAGTGGTAACACCACTGACAGGATTGTAGACTATAGTGGTAACACCATTGACAGGATTGTAGAGTATAGTGGTAACACCATTGACAGGATTGTAGACTATAGTGGTTACACCATTACTAGGATTGTAGACTATAGTGGTAACACCACTGACAGGATTGTAGACTATAGTGGTAACACCATTGACATGATTGTAGAGTATAGTGGTAACACCATTGACAGGATTGTAGACTATAGTGGTTACACCATTAATAGGATTGTAGACTATAGTGGTTACACCACTGACAGGATTGTAGCGTATAGTGGTAACACCATTGACAGGATTGTAGACTATAGTGGTTACACCATTAATAGGATTGTAGACTATAGTGGTAACACCATTGACAGGATTGTAGACTATAGTGGTAACACCACTGACAGGATTGTAGACTATAGTGGTAAAACCATTGTCAGGATTGTAGACTATAGTGGTTACACGGTTACTAGGATTGTAGACTATAGTGGTAACACCACTGACAGGATTGTAGACTATAGTGGTAACACCACTGACAGGATTGTAGACTATAGTGGTAACACCATTGACAGGATTGTAGACATTAGTGGTTACACCACAGACAGGATTGTAGACTATAGTGGTTACACCACTGAAAGACAGGAATGTAGAGTATAGTGGTTACACCATTACTAGGATTGTAGAGTATAGTGGTTACACCACAGACAGGATTGTAGAGTATAGTGGTTACACCCCTTACAGGATTGTAGACTATAGTGGTTACACCACTGACAGGATTGTAGAGTATAGTGGTTACACCACTGACAGGATTGTAGAGTATAGTGGTTACACCCCTTACAGGATTGTATAGTATAGTGGTTACACCACTGACAGGATTGTAGAGTATAGTGGTTACACCACTGACAGGATTGTAGAGTATAGTGGTTACACCATTACTAGGATTGTAGAGTATAGTGGGGTTGTAAGACGCGGTGCTAATAATAATAATAATAATAATAATAATAATAATAATAATAATAGAGTATAGTGGTTACACCACAGACAGGATTGTAGAGTATAGTGGTTACACCCCTTACAGGATTGTAGACTATAGTGGTTACACCATTGACAGGATTGTAGAGTATAGTGTTTACACCCCTTACAGGATTGTAGACTATAGTGGTTACACCACTGACAGGATTGTAGAGTATAGTAGTTACACCCCTTACAGGGTTGTAGACTATAGTGGTTACACCACAGACAGGATTGTAGACTATAGTGGTTACACCATTGACAGGATTGTAGACTATAGTGGTTACACCACAGACAGGATTGTAGACTATAGTGGTTACACCACTGACAGGATTGTAGAGTATAGTGGTTACACCACTGACAGGATTGTAGACTATAGTGGTTACACCACTGACAGGATTGTAGAGTATAGTGGTTACACCACAGACAGGATTGTAGAGTATAGTAGTTACACCACAGACAGGATTGTAGACTATAGTGGTTACACCACAGACAGGATTGTAGAGTATAGTAGTTACACCACTGACAGGATTGTAGACTATAGTGGTTACACCACAGACAGGATTGTAGACTATAGTGGTTACACCACTGACCGGATTGTAGAGTATAGTGGTTACACCATTGACAGGATTGTAGACTATAGTGGTTACACCACAGACAGGATTGTAGACTATAGTGGTTACACCACTGACAGGATTGTAGAGTATAGTGGTTACACCACAGACAGGATTGTAGAGTATAGTAGTTACACCCCTTACAGGATTGTAGACTATAGTGGTTACACCACTGACAGGATTGTAGACTATAGTGGTTACACCACTGACAGGATTGTAGAGTATAGTAGTTACACCCCTTACAGGATTGTAGACTATAGTGGTTACACCACTGACAGGATTGTAGAGTATAGTGGTTACACCATTACTAGGATTGTAGAGTATAGTGGGGTAGTAAGACGCGGTGCTAATAATAATAATAATAATAATAATAATAATATAATAATAATAATAATATAATAATAATAGAGTATAGTGGTTACACCACTGACAGGATTGTAGAGTATAGTGGATTACTACCACATTGACATGGATTTGTAGACTAATAGTGGTTACACCACAGACAGGATTGTAGACTATAGTGGTTACACCACTGACAGGATTGTAGAGTATAGTGGTTACACCACTGACAGGATTGTAGACTATAGTGGTTACACCACTGACAGGATTGTAGATATAGTGGTTACACCACAGACAGGATTGTAGACTATAGTGGTTACACCACAGACAGGATTGTAGACTATAGTGGTTACACCACAGACAGGATTGTAGACTATAGTGGTTACACCATTGACAGGATTGTAGACTATAGTGGTTACACCATTGACAGGATTGTAGACTATAGTGGTTACACCACAGACAGGATTGTAGAGTATAGTGGTTACACCACAGACAGGATTGTAGACTATAGTGGTTACACCACAGACAGGATTGTAGACTATAGTGGTTACACCATGACAGGATTGTAGACTATAGTGGTTACACCACTGACAGGATTGTAGACTATAGTGGTAACACCATTGACAGGATTGTAGAGTATAGTGGTTACACCACTGACAGGATTGTAGAGTATAGTGGTTACACCACTGACAGGATTGTAGAGTATAGTGGTTACACCACTGACAGGATTGTAGAGTATAGTGGTTACACCACTGACAGGATTGTAGAGTATAGTGGTTACACCACTGACAGGATTGTAAACTATAGTGGTTACACCACTGACAGGATTGTAGAGTATAGTGGTTACACCACTGACAGGATTGTAGAGTATAGTGGTTACACCACTGACAGGATTGTAGATATAGTAGTTACACCCCTTACAGGATTGTAAACTATAGTGGTTACACCACAGACAGGATTGTAGAGCATAGTGGTTACACCACTGACAGGATTGTAGAGTATAGTGGTTACACCACTGACAGGATTGTAGACTATAGTGGTTACACCACAGACAGGATTGTAGAGCATAGTGGTTACACCCCTTACAGGATTGTAGAGTATAGTAGTTACACCACAGACAGGATTGTAGAGTATAGTGGTTACACCACTGACAGGATTGTAGAGTATAGTGGTTACACCACAGACAGGATTGTAGACTATAGTGGTTACACCACTGACAGGATTGTAGAGTATAGTGGTTACACCACTGACAGGATTGTAGAGTATAGTATTTACACCCTTACAGGATTGTAGAGTATAGTAGTTACACCCCTTACATGATTGTAGACTATAGTGGTTACACCATTGACAGGATTGTAGACTATAGTGGTTACACCACTGACAGGATTGTAGACTATAGTGGTTACACCACAGACAGGATTGTAGAGCATAGTGGTTACACCCCTACAGGATTGTAAACTATAGTGGTTACACCACTGACAGGATTGTAGAGCATAGTGGTTACACCACTGACAGGATTGTAGAGTATAGTGGTTACACCACTGACAGGATTGTAGAGTATAGTGGTTACACCACTGACAGGATTGTAGAGTATAGTGGTTACACCACAGACAGGATTGTAGACTATAGTGGTTACACCACTGACAGGATTGTAGAGTATAGTGTTTACACCACAGACAGGATTGTAGACTATAGTGGTTACACCACAGACAGGATTGTAGACTATAGTGGTTACACCACTGACAGGATTGTAGAGTATAGTGGTTACACCACAGACAGGATTGTAGACTATAGTGGTTACACCACAGACAGGATTGTAGACTATAGTGGTTACACCACTGACAGGATTGTAGAGTATAGTGGTTACACCACAGACAGGATTGTAGAGTATAGTGGTTACACCACAGACAGGATTGTAGACTATAGTGGTTACACCCCTTACAGGATTGTAGACTATAGTGGTTACACCACTGACTGACTCGTGAGGAAGTGTTTGAATTACAAACAGGGTCATTGTCGGTGTTTTATACAAACATTGTTTGTCTCCCTCTTCCCAAACAAATACATTTAATTATAATTCACCTTATTCCTCTTTTAACTCTGGACTAGTTAAAGTTAGTGGCAGATAATCCCAACTTCTGGTGATAATCTAAACCTGGTACAGTTAAAAAAACACGTAGCACCGTTGTGACTGGGGAACTTTATTAGTCTATATGATTGGAGCTCTTATTAAATACGTTACTAGGCACTTAACCTAATTACGCTAAGAAACCCTTATAAACCTAAGTGAGCCTCACACTTCTTTCCCTCCTCCCGCTTATTAACTCACTTCGTGATCGGAAAGTAGCCCAAGACGTCGCTTAGTGACTTCCCACGTAACTGTTGAAGGTTATCGATACGGATCTTTTCATGAGTTGGTAGGGGATTGGGAGGGGTGGGGGAGGCGGCAAACGTATTAGGGTCTGGGAGGAAGGGGGGCACACACTAGTAACAAAACTAATTAGCCAAGGCAAAACTACACTGAAAGGAATAGTTTTAAAAAAAAACTCTATGACTTGTCACGATTTAATCGTTTAGTTTAGAGAAAAATCCTTTCACTTGTGCTGTTTATATATTTTTTTAAATGTATTATTTTTAATAGGTTGGCATTCCTGCACTTGTGTTTCAGTGATTGATGTGAGCGAGTGGCTTGGTAGAGAGCGCCAAGATATGTGTGCTTGCTAGTTTGGAGAGGATAGATTGATTCAAGGTCGAGGTGGGATGCGAAAATAGGACTTCCGTTACCAAAAACCTGTTTTGGTTTTAACTATATTTTGTTCAGCTGTGCTATTTCTAGCTATCGGTGGCCAAACAAATCTAAGGTAACAGTATGTGTTATAGGGAAGCTTAAGGAAATTTGTCAATGTTAATTTATTTGTGATTAGATATTTAAAGACTGTGATTATATCAAATTTATAAAATTAAATTAGATAATATGTTTCAACACATTTTCAAAAACAATTCCATTTTATAAACTTAATATAACTACAATCAACAAAATATATACATACGATATTTTTTTACCTGTACCAATATTTAATCTCACTGTCTACTTATCTGATCTATAGGTGTGCTTATGGGGTGTGCCCAGACAAACCCTAGTGTTTAAAATTTAAAATATGTATTTGTGTTTTATATAATCATATGATATGATCTTCTAATTCAAATGACAGATGGTATCCGTTGCACATTTAACACCAAACTGACTAATTCACAATATTCAGAAATAATTTGTTTTGTTCAATTTCTGTTAGCTCACTATGAGTCTAGTCTTTTTAAAAGTATATTTTAGTTGTTGATTAAAATAAACAAAAAGGTATAGTTAAGCTTTAAATGTCGCCCTCTTAGCCGGGGCGTGCCGTGTCATGCACACCCTGATGAACTGTTTACCTATCATGCACACCCAGATGAACTCTGTACCTTATCATGCACATCACTGTTCCGTATCATGCACACCCTGATGAACTGTTTACCTATCATGCACACCCTGATTAACTGTTTACCTATCATGCACACCCGATGAACTGTTTACCTTTCATTCACACCCTGATGAACTGTTTACCTATCATGCACACCCCGATGAACTGTTTACCTTTCATGCACACCCTGATGAACTGTTTACCTATCATGCACACCCCGATGAACTGTTTACCGTATCATGCACGTCCTGATTAACTGTTTACCTATCATGCACACCCTGATGAACTGTGTACCTTATCATGCACATCACTGTTCCGTATCATGCACACCCTGATGAACTGTTTACCGTATCATGCACACCCTGATGAACTGTTTACCGTATCATGCACTCCCTGATGAACTGTTTACCGTATCATGTACACCCTAATGAACTATGTAGGCCTACCTATCTTGAAGGAGGGTATAATTTAGTAAAATACATCACCAGTATATTCAGTCGGGATTTGAATCCAGACAAGACGTGATTGATTCCTTTATCTACGTACTCACAGAAGTAGGTGTCTTCTTATATGGAGTATATAAATATTTGTTCTTAATAAATGAAAACTTTTATCAAAATGGAGCTGGTTTGTTTTAGAAGTCGTGTGATGAAATATTTCACTACTGCGATTCAAGAATAAAGGGAATTGTCACACGTATTTGATTCACGGTAATCACGTTGTGTTTTAGTGCCCACAGCTGGGGGCTATTGCCGTATTTAATTTACAGCCGCGTCTGACATTATTCTTGGATCCTACGCCCGGAAATTGGGGCCAACACATTATTTCTTACAAATTAATCCTCGGAGACTTGAGGATGCGATATTTTCTCTTTGAAGCTTCATTGCATTTGTTTCACTTTCACGTTATTCAGGCCTGGGACAATCCCTCTTGACAGGTTGGGGACAATCCCTCTTGATAGGCCGGGGACAGTCACTCTTGACAGATTGAGGACAATCCCTCTTGATAGGCCGGGGACAGTCACTCTTGACAGATTGAGGACAATCCCTCTTGATAGGCCGGGGACAGTCACTCTTGACAGATTGAGGACAATCCCTCTTGATAGGCCGGGAACAATCCCTCTTGATAGGCCGGGAACACTCCCTCTTGATAGGCCGGGGACAGTCACTCTTGACAGATTGAGGACAATCCCTCTTGATAGGCCGGGGACAGTCACTCTTGACAGATTGAGGACAATCCCTCTTGATAGGCCGGGGACAGTCACTCTTGACAGATTGAGGACAATCCCCTCTTGATAGGCCGGGAACAATACCTCTTGACAGGCCGAGGAAAATCCCTCTTGATAGGCTAGGACCAATACCTCTTGACAAGCAGGTGACAATCCCTCCTGACAGGTTGGGGGCAATCCCTCTTGACATGCTGGGGATAATACCTCTTATAGGCCAGACACAGTCCCTCTTGATAGGCCGGGAACAATCCCTCTTGATAGGCCTGGGACAATCCCTCTTGATAGGCCGGGAACAATCCCTCTTGATAGGCCGGGGACAATCCCTCTTGATAGGCCGGGGACAATCCCTCTTGATAGGCTGGGAACAATCCCTCTTGATAGGCCGGGGACAATACCTCTTGACAGGCCGAGGAAAATCCCTCTTGATAGGCTAGGACCAATACCTCTTGACAAGCAGGTGACAATCCCTCCTGACAGGTTGGGGGCAATCCCTCTTGACATGCTGGGGATAATACCTCTTATAGGCCAGACACAGTCCCTCTTGATAGGCCGGGAACAATACCTCTTGACAAGCCAAGGACAATCCCTCATGACAGGCCGAGGACATCAACTCACTATAGAATGTGTTGGGAGAATTATCTATCACACATGTTTGTTTTCACTAATACACTCAAATTTCATGTTACCATCCTATTTTCATAAAAAATCTAATTGATCCCCCTTTCAAGTATTCATACGTCAAGTTACGTGATCTGCAGCTGTCACTTTTGATAGACATGATCGATACCTATTAAATATCAATAATAATATATTAAAATGTTATCAATGTTGATTTCAACTAGATCTGTTTGTATTATCTAAAAGGTCCTTCTTGTGAAAGTTTAACTGTAGTTCTTCCCTGTATATCTTCCTGTCAACTTGTTTTATGGAGTGCAGACTTGTCCAGTACTGTACCTACTTGGCTGCTGAGAGCACATATTATTCAAGAACCAGCTCCGACTGCATAAACACCAAGGTGATCCCAACACTTACATCAATACACGTGGTCAACCCAATAAGGATACATAGGTTTGCTTTGTTTTTGTTCCTGGGACTTCCTGATTCTAGTTAGCAATGAGTTAGAAGTAATGTGCCTTTCACTCTTTCGTCTTCTGCCAGGATACTTTTTTTTTAAATAAAACAAAATAAATATCTAAATTGAGATCGTACTTTTGATATTTGTACTTTTTATATTAATACCAGCTGTTTTATCCGTTCTTTGCACTCGTAGCTTGTAAGTCATATCAAAATTATATCAAAATAGGACGTTTACAATCTGGCAACCAACATTCTTAAAATTCCTCCTTGTACAACCTTGAACTAATTATGTCAATCTCAAGACAATTATTTAAATCGATAAATTAAAATGAATTAAATACTTGAAATTAGTTTTACCTAGCACCCAAACTGAATGCACAAACAAACCCAATGTTTGCTTAAGCATGATAAAGTTTTTTTTTCTTATAGTTTAGCAATATAAAGGCCACCCCACCCACTCTTCTCTCACCTTTAATACAGTTATTGGACCCCATAGCGTTAAATTACACACTTTACAATTTTCCTGTTTTCTTGGTTGATCTTTTTTTTTTTTTTACCAATTTGCCAAATTTAAATTTTCTTCCGCTCTGAAAGGTAGATTTTCGAATAGCTATGGAAGGATTTTAAGCTATTATATCCCCTTCATCCACCCCCCAACCTTTTTCGGTTCTCACATTCCAATTTTGAAATTTTAAGATTCGTTTGGTTATCTAATATGGTTCTTTTACGTGCCTGCAAAATTTCAACCACACAGAAAACAGTTTTTTTTAGCACCGCGTCTTAATATTCATTCAGGCTATATATTTATGTACTAATTACGCTAGTGGGTTAAGGGTTAGTAAGGTTGAAATATTATTAAGTGCACCTACATTTACGTTGAGAAAGAGTTGGAAACTATTTAAGAAAAGCCATCCTCAGTACACCGAGCCGAGATTAAACCTCGATCTTCCCATCATCATTTTAGTATATTACGAGAGTAGTGACTTAGACCATGTGGCCACCGAAGTGGGTTATAAAATAGTTTTATCAATTTCATGATCTTACATTTCTCGGTTTTTAATTTTGAAATTCCATTCATTTAGACATCATTCGGTTATCCTGTAAGGTAGTATATTCCCTTACATGACAAATTTCAATTTTATTTCACACTGAGAAGCTGTTTCTATTATTTTAATAAATTGTGAGTCCCCTATTTATTAAAACCAATGTTTAAATTCAAAATTTTCACTATTTTTTTATTATTTGGGGTGGTTGATTTAACTGCTTGAAAATTATATAAATTATCTACCATTTAAAAATATGGTTTTGAAATTTCTTCTCATTCTCCATTTCCCCACCATCCCTCCCAATTTTAATTTCAAATTTAAAAAATGTTTTGCTTTTAGAGTGTTTTCTTTTCCATCTCACCAAATTTAATTTTTTTATCCAACTGATAAGGGGTTAGTAAATTTATTTTTTGGAAATTTACAGCCCTGACCATTTCCTGTATTAAAATTTAAGTTTTAAATGTTTAAACCATCCGGCTATTGGGTTTTCTCTTTACATTAAATAAACCATTTAAACAATCTAAAATACCGAGGAGTGTTTTATGTTTTTGAAAACTTTGAAAAGGACAATTTTACATTTTCTGGACTTTTATTTTGAAATGTAAGAATATTAAAAGCTTCATTGCAGATTTAGATGGTCTTTACACCTGCCTGACCAATTTCAATTCCCTACCACACTGATAAATAGTTTATTAGTTTAGTTTTGGACATTTTGAAGCTTTCCCATTTCACCAACCCCCACTTATAAAGAGAGAACCACAGCACTAATTTTTATAGTTGAAGTAATATCTCTACCTTACCGTTAAATTTATGTTTCTATCTAAACTAAAAGGTTTTTCCACTTATACACCACCCCCTCTCCCCACTACCTCTATCTTCCAGCTCAGCTCCATTTTGAAATATAAAATTTTCAGAATTTATGTTTATTTGTAGATCCTAATATTCCCTAAACCCCTTGTCAAATTTCAATTTTATCCCACACAGCGTAGTTGTTAGTATTAGTGTTGGAAAGTTGCCTCCCTCGCCATCTTTCCAATCACCTCTTAGAGATTTATATTTTTATTTAGTTATCTGAAGGTCTGAAGGGGTTTTTCTATCTGATTGGAATATTTAAATTTTCTAGCCCACCTAAAAGTGTTTTTCTATATGAGCCCCTCCCCCCTTTGTTTTACATTATTTTCCGGTGTTCAGTTTAATATTTTTTATATTGTTCTGGTTATTTTAAGCAGCCCACTTATATTCCTTCAAAATTTCAATTCTCTACCTAACTGAGGAGGGTTTTTTTAAAATTAATTTTGTACATTTTAAATCCCTTAACCCCCTTCATCTAACACTTATAAATCTCAAATTTTAAGATTTATTTGGTTATCTGGAGGTGTCCTTCTACCTGTCTGCCAAATCTAAATAGCAATTTTTGAGACTATAGTCACCTCCTATTTTAGGGAATTCTATCAAAAATTTAAGGTTTTCAGACTTTTATGATTATTTGATTCTTAATTATTTACCTGCCTGCCAAATTCTAATTTTCTAACTCATCTGAAAAAATATTTCTATTTAAAGCCTTCACTACTGCTCCATTTTGAAATTTCCATTTTTTAGATTTTTCTAGTTATATGAGACAATCTCTATTTTCCTGCTAAATTTCAGTTTTTCATTTCATCTAGAAGTGGATTTTCATTTACGGACAAATATACATTCAGATTTATAATAGAGAGATTGTTATTAGTATAACTACCATTAATATTATTATTCAATGAGTTATTTTAGGATCATTAATAATTAATCAATCATTAATTTACTCAGAAGCTGTTCTACCTATAATATTTATATTTGCATTATTCTGCTTACTGTTTTAATTTTTTGTGTTTGAAATGATATCAATTCTTATTGATTTTAACTACTACTCTTTATTAACGTAGTTTACTATTATTATAATCTTTATTATCTTTTAGTAACTATTTATTTGTATGAATCATTACTTAACTACTGTTTGATAGTTTGTTCTATTTTTTGAAATGTATTTGTGCTCCCATGTCCGGTCCTTTCAATGCTTGTCTGTTACAGGTCTTGTGACTGTCGGCAAATATCATAATAAAGGGAATTAGAATTGAATTAAAATTATAAATATGTCATTTTGTACACCTCATAGTTATGTATGTCTAGTTATACTAAATGTCAGCCTTAATAATGGTATGCAAAAGCATAAAATAGAAAGTTTGGCCCCCTCTAACTCGTGAACTATACTGTTTTGAAAGTATTGACTCACTATTTAATATATTAATATAAAACTTATATTTATACTTGATAAAATCGTGCAATAAATGTTTTTTATTGAGATATTGCCTTAATCTTTTAACTAAATGTATTCGGTTAGCATCTACTTATTTTTTTGTATAAGCTAACTCCTGTTCAAATCCTTCGTGAATATAATGGATCATAATTAGCTGTTTTTTCTTTTGAATGATTAAATACCATTTTTAATTGTTTTTCCCTTTATTGATACCCGTTTGGGCTGTCCGAGCATTTACACTAATAGGGTAGGGATGACAATGGAAACATTTAAATGAAATGTACACACATTCGCGTGGAGAGAGAGTGAGAAACCATTTGAATTCTAACTTCCTCGTCAATTCAGACTAGATGAGCTTGACGTTTAGTTCGCGTACCCACTCATACGGGTCTTGGGGAGTATTCAAGGTCACTTCTTGATCAACACTTGACTCAGGAATAGGCATGATTTCTTGATAGTCAACCAGACACCAGCAAGGAATGTAACGCTAGTTTTAAATTCTCATATAGAGTACGTATTTTTAATGAGATTTTTTGTTATCATTTTTATCATGAAAAATCTTGACGTTTTCATAAGTACCCAAACTCAAAAAAGTGTTTTTCTTTACAATAAAAGAGTACAAGGAAAAAAGGAGGAGAGTCAAATTTAACTAAAATATTGATCTAGTGCTTCCATCTGTTAGACAATCATGAAACCTTTCTTCTGCACTTTCTTTGGATTATGTTTAAAAGAGGTATCTCTCATATCTAAATTAATAAATTAACTTTAAAAAAATGTATTTGCCGGGGTCTTTATATGGTCTGAGATATAAAAGTTGTTGTCCTGATAAATGTGTACAATGTGAATTTCCCCCCCTTTTTATTCTTTTGTACTCTTATTTTGGTTCCTGTCAATGGGGAACAGCCGGAACTATTCGATAGATTTCGTTCAAACTTGATATTTATATTACAGATGGCCATACCTAGAGCTCAAAATACGAATTTAATTATATATTTGATATCATGGGTAGTTTATTAATGAATGGTTTCTGATAACTATATATTATTAAATGACTCTAACGCTTCTGTGAAAAATAGATATCTGGGGAAATTTTATGTTTACTTGATAACTAACACTGCATTCTTTAGTTGACCGAGAAAAACACATACAAGGATAATATATTGAAAACAGATGATTGTGATTTTGTTCATAACTACAACATATTAGAATGAAGGTGGAAATTAAGGCCCCGCGCGCACGTGCAATTTTTAGTCGGCCAACTGATAGGTCCGCGCGCAACAGCCGACTGGACAGTTGGTCGATTGAGATATCCGCTCACATTCAACAAAAAGTTGTCCAACTAAACCTTTTTCCACCAGTCATGCCATGGACTTGATAGAAACAGCTTGTGTATGTGCACTCGTAATCCATCAAAGAAAATTAAAACGTAAGAAAGAGTACTGGGTACATTCATTATCAAGTCAACGATTACTCAAAGGTCAATTATTATCATTATTATTCGCACCGCGTCTTACTACCCGTTCGGGTTATACGCACTTACGCTAATGTGTAATGGTAGGGTGATTGTGAGATGAAATGAAGGACCTACAGTTTAACGTGGGATCTGAACCACGGTGGAGGCCTGGCATTCCCCACATTCACAAGTTGTGATTAATACACGTCTTGTCATAGGTTAAGGGAGGGTTTGGAAATCAGATAAATCTGTGCCGGGACCGAGGATTGAACCCCAGACCCCAGCACAGAAGTCTGATACCTTACCCCTAAACCACCAGGTCACCCAAGGTCAATTCTACAAGTTGTATAATGATTTGCGGGCATATCCAAATAAAATTTTCAACTACTATAGAATGAGTATAAGCAGTTTTGATGAACTTTTGTTCCTCTTAGGGCATTCAATAACCTATCAGAACACCAAATGGAGAGAGTGTATCCCCCCAGAATAAAGGCTATCTGTTACATTAAGGTAAAAAAAAAAAAAATCGTTATAATTTAATTTATTTATGAGATATAACTTATTTTACACGAACAATTCTTGACAAAGTAGAAATTCTAGGCTTCATTTACAAATTGAATATTTTTGAATGAGATGAGAGCTCATCGGAGAAGCAACTGTTTTCCGATTCATGACTTGGAGCACTTGTCGCACTTGTCGCATTTGTCGCACTTGTCGCACTTGTCGCACTTGTCGCACTTGTCGCACTTGGAGCACTTGGAGCACTTGTCGCACTTGTCGCACTTGTCGCACTTGGAGCACTTGTCGCACTTGGAGCACTTGGAGCACTTGTCGCACTTGGAGCACTTGGAGCACTTGTCGCACTTGTCGCACTTGGAGCACTTGTCGCACTTGTCGCACTTGGAGCACTTGGAGCACTTGGAGCACTTGTCGCACTTGTCGCACTTGGAGCACTTGGAGCACTTGTCGCACTTGTCGCACTTGTCGCACTTGGAGCACTTGAAGCACTTGGAGCACTTGGAGCACTTGGAGCACTTGTCGCACTGGATTCGTGACTGGAGCTCATAGCATTGCAAGGTATTTGAGATGAGGACTGTAAACAATGAGAAGGTAAGCTTTGCGAGAGGTAGTAATTATTACTGGTAAAGGGGGTCTGGTTATTCAAATGATGAGTATAAGTTGTGCCTTTTATGAGTGTACTAGACAGGGGTAGCGTTTCTAAATGTGTTAGACTTGTAGATGGTTGTCCATTTTCAATTCGTCTCATCACTTTTAGAAACTCCACTTTGGCTTCAAATTTTTGATCTGAATTTAACTTTTTAAATGAAGCAACAAAAGACAGCAAAAATGATTTGTCCTCATCAATTTCCTCTGACCTTTTGTCCTGCAATATATTTAATAATGATTCCTCATAGGATACTGGTTTCTTTTTTGATCGACTCACGCTAATATGTGCGCGTTTGTTATTGGAATTTCCTTCTTCACCATCTCTGTTGTCATTTTCATTCTCTTGTGCCTCTCCTCGAATAGAGCTAATATCATTTACTGTCTCTCTGTCTTCGATAGTTGGGAGCATAAATAATAATTGATCAAAATAAACGTACTTTCTACGTTTTGTAGCTGCTTGTCTTGATTTACCCTTTTTTTGTTCATTCAATTCTCGCTTAAAGCATGTTCTTAGGTCTTGCCACCTTTGTTGGATTTCTCTACCTGTAACATACAATACATAAATAAATAAGTTTATATAAATTAGACATAGTATTCAGAATAAATTCTGCCTAGCTTCTAGGAAACAGTGGCGTACCCGGGGAGGGGCAAATGGGGCAGTTGCCCCCTCCCCCCTAGACGAAAATAATTGAACATTTTTATGGAGATAAGCGTATAACCGAACGGGTAGTAAGACGCGGTGCTAAATAGTATTATCATTTTATGGAGATAGTCCTCAGTACCCCCTTTGGGTTGACGGGCAAACCCCTTTAAAAATCTTTATTTTGCTGACCACCCCCTTAAGCCCCCTCCAATTCCTTAATAGTTTATCACTATTTATCTTCACACAAATGCGGATGCACTTCCTCTAAATTAAACCTACCTCATCCCTAACAAAATAGTGTAATCTATACTTATAAAATAACATGTCCTGACTGACTGACTGACTGACTGATTCATCATCGCCGAGCGCAAACTATCAAGGCTACAAGCATGAAATTCGGACTGTATATTCATTTTGTTATGTAGGCACCCACTAAGAAAGGATTTTAGAAAATTCCACCCCAAAGGGGTCAAAATAGGGGATGATAATATGTATGAAAGTCCGTCATTTTGAAAGTTACATAAACAAATTTTTGTATTTCGGTTATTGACGTAAAACAAATAAATACGTGTTTCAGGAATTTTGGAAATTTTATTTAATAAGGGATGAAAAAGGGGGTGAAAGTTTGTATCGGACTTGCATTATTTTTGATCTGAGGTCAAGTTATGGTCATCAACGTAACGTAATATTTTAAATTAATCTGTAAATACATATGTATATTTTCTTATCAGTATATAATCAACTTCCACGCGAGCAAAGCCGCGGGCAACAGCTATCTAGATAATACATAGGTGTATAACCCGAACGGGTAGTAATAAGCGGTGCTAAAAAAAGCTGTTCGGTTACATTAAACTAAATTTTTAAGTTTGTTTTATTTAATTTGCAGGTATCTAGCTACGGGTAATAGTTTTCAATTCATGTACTATGAATACCTCATTGGTGCTACTACTATACGTGAAATTGTCAGAGATACTTGTGACAAACTCTGGATATATCTAAAACCAACATACATGGCGGAAACAAGGGAACTACTTGGCTTCAAATAGCCTATGTATATGCAACAAGGACAAATTTCCCTAACTGCCTGGGCGTGGTAGATGGCAAACATATCAGAGTAAAGAAGCCATCCCACAGCGGTTCACTGTTCTATAACTACAAGAATTACTTTTCAGTAGTACTTATGGCTTTGGTAGATGCAGATTATTGCTTCACTTGGATTGTTGTTGGATCATACGGAAGTACCAGTGATTCTTACTCATTTCAAAAATTGAACTTCGGCCAAAGGCTTGAAGAGGGAACGGTAAATATATCTGAAAGCCAGTAAACACCCAATGACAATGGAGTGCCCATGCCATTTGTTATTGTAGGAGACGAAGCGTTTAGTTTATCAAAACATGTATTGCGTCCTTATCCTAGAAGAAACTTAAATTATGTGAAGAGGATTTTCAAATACAGGCTTACAAGGGCTCAGAGGATGGTAGACTGTGTCTTCAGAATATTAGCAAACAAATGGAGGATATTTCCATAGACCAAATGACGTGAATCCCGAATTTTGTGACACCATAATCAAAGCTTGTTGCATCCTACACAATTATGTGCGCAAGAAAGATGGAGTTAACTATGAAGATACTCTGTATACATGCCCGCTGCATAGCGTAAATCCGACAAATGTACGAGGACCTACTGCTGCAATAACAACAAGGGATTATTTTGATTCCTATTTTACATCACCACAAGGATCTGTTCCTTGACAGTATGGAAAAATATAGTGTAATTAGAGTAATTAACCGATGAAAATACCATTTTTGTAAATCTATATTATAATGAATATCGTATTTAAACAACCAAATATTGTCTGTGCATTTTTTTCAATAAACATGTTAAAATAATATTTAAAATATTATTATTCGCCCAAATACTTATTTTTACTCTGGTTTTTATACAACAATGATAAAACTCTGTGACCCAAAATCACTTTTCAATACGTTATGTCTCATTCTTTATTTGATAAAATGTAATAAAATTGAAACATTTGTTAAAATTTATTGAAATCATTATTGAACCATGATTTGTAAAATTTACCAATTAATTAAACCATGAATATATTTTAAAATCAATAAGGTATATTTTTTAGTGTTATTAGTAGTTGCGTATTATTGTATGTTGCCTAGAAGAGCAAAGTTTCTTGTGTCAGATTTTTAATAAACCTTTATTGGTTAGTCTAGAAATGCTCATTGTTTCTTAATTATAGTCACAAATTAAGAGTAAATTACAAGATTCATGATTTTACATACCTTTTATTGTTCTATCTTGAGTACTTAGTTCACTCCAATTAGAAATCATGATCTCACACACTTTGTTCCATAATATTTCTTTCACATTTCTATCAGAATATTCTTTTATTGACTTATTAAATAAAGCCGGTCTACTTTCGATTGTGCCAATATCAGTCCAATCCTGGTCGGCGTCCATTTCTTTTGATTAAAACCAAAGCAAATTATTCACTGAAACAAAAATGTTCATCAACGTAGACTAAACTGGGGGAGGAGAAGTGTAAAGTCGGCCGACTTTTCATTGGAGGTGCGCGCAGACGCGTTGAAAGCTGTAGGTTACAATCAGGTTGGCCAACTTCAGAGTTGCTCAGAGTTTGTATCAAGGCACAAACTATTTAATCTGCCGACTTGGTAGTTAGTTGCATGTGCGCGCGCTCGCTTTTAAGTTAATGGTTCTCAATAAGAGCGGTTTCACACGGACCACAATCGCATGTGGTATGTGGTACCCACAATCGCACGCCCTTGGTACCACTAACGCAGCGCTTATCAAAAACATTGATTGGTATGACTCTAGTGCAAGTACTTGCAGACGGTGTCGCATGATTTGGTTGCGATTCCTTGCTTTACGTGTGTGGTACCACTGGCCCGAACACTGACGCTTCGCCTAGCTTCAGTACCATAGTCGCACACATTGCGAGCGTGTTTCGTGAGTTCTCTGACCTGACTGGCATTCATTGACTTAGTTGTGTTGTTCGCAGTGCCAAACTATTAGAAAATGTCTGAATTATAGGTAGCCTCATATTGGTTGACTGTGCTGTTATATTGCCCTTTATTATGTTCAACAATTCAGTGAAAGGTCTCTCTGACATTCTGTAGTACGAGAAGAATTTTTCCGGGTCACTTTGCAGTTCAGAATGTAACAAATAAAACTGACTTTTGAGAAGGCAAGAACTTAAAATGTGAACTTTTCTACGGCGTCAGATTGCACGACATAGAATAAAAACTCCTCTTCCTCTTCCATAATCACGTAACCAAATTACACACACTTCTCAGCAAACGGTGCACTCCTCCAAAAGCTAGATGCTACTGTCGTATGCCAAGACCGTTTTGGCCAATGTCGTGTGAAAGTGTACATGCGATTGTCTCATTGCTCTGTGGTGCGTGGTAGCCACATACCACATGCGATTGTGGTCCGTGTGAAACCACCCTAATTCGACTGAATAGTCGGCCGACTCAAAATTGCATGTGCGCGCGTGGCCTAACTGGTTGCTGACCAGGGGGATTATCGTCATAACTTAGTTGGGCCACGATCAGTGACCAGGAGGATTATCGTAATAGCTTAGTTGGG